>CAUYLG010042332.1:0-130935 GCA_963573385.1 Cacajao melanocephalus
ATGTATGTACCTATGCAACAATCCTGCATATTCTTCACATGTACTCCAAAACCTAAAATGCACTGAAATATATATAAATATAAATATAATATAAAAAAAAAGAAGTGTATCACGTGAACTGGACAATTATTCCTCCCGCCCCATTTTTTTTTTTTTAATTTTTAGTTTATTTTAGGTTTTGGGGTACATGTGAAGAACATGCAAGATTGTTGCATAGGTACACACGTGGCAGTGTGATTTGCTGCTTTCCTCCCCTTCACCTATATCAGGCATTTCTTCCCATGCTATCTCTCCCCACCTCCCCACCTCCCTCTGTCCCTCCCCTATTTCCCCCCCAACAGACTCCTGTGTGTAGTGCTCCCCTCCCTATGTCCATGTGTTCTTATTGTTCATCACCCGCCTATGAGTGAGAACATGCGGTATTTGATTTTGTGTTCTTGTGTCAGCAAGAACTCTAATCTCCTTCCATCATGTGGCTTTCATTGTGTTTTGTTTTTTGATCTTCAAAGGCCTCCTAGCATTCCACTGTATATTTTTGTATCGTCCAGCAGGCAAGAAAAGAGAGATAGAATATGGAAGTTTTAGAAGCTAGACCTGGAAGCATTGAATATCGCGTCTACACATATTCCTTTAGCTATAAGTTAGTTGCGGGCTTTTCCCAAACAAGTGGAGTGGAAAGTGTATTAGTACTGTATTCATAGAATAAAAGAAAGCGGGATATGTTGAGCATATAGCATTATTTATGTTACAAAGTCTGATTTAGCTTTTCCCTATTTATTTTATTTCAGATGTTTAATGCGATGAAGTAACATAAGTTTTTCTAAGGTAAATTTATTATTTTAATTTGCTATCTTTACAAGTTTGTGGTCCAAAAGAGTCATAGACATTTGATAGATTTGTTTTAAGTGTTCCTGATCGTACATATTCATTTGTTTAGATTTTACAGATGCTACATTAAAAAAAAGAAATTTTATCTTATTATTTTTTTATTTATTTATCTTTATTATACTTAAGTTTTGGGAATACAGGTGCAGAATGTGCAGGTTTGTTACATAGTTATACATGTTCCATAGTGGTTTGCTGCACCCATCAACCCATCATCTACATTAGATATTTCTCCTAATGCTATCCTTCCCCATTGCCCCCACCACCTGCAACAGGCCCCGGTGTGTGATGTTCACCTCCCTGTATCCATATGTTCTTAGTTCAAATCCCATTTATAAGTGAGAACATGTGGTGTTTGGTTTTCTGTTCCTGCATTAGTTTGCTGAGAATGATGGTTTCCAGCTTCATCCATGTCCCACCAAAGGACATGAATTCATTCTTTTTTATGGCTGCATAGTATTCCATGCTATATATGTGCCACATTTTCTTTATTCAGCCTATAGTTGATGGGCATTTGGGTTGGTTCCAAGTCTTGCCTATTGTGAATAGTGCTGCAATAAACATATGTGTGCATGTGTCTTTATAGCAGAATGATTTATAATCCTTTGGATATATACCTAGTAATGGGATTGCTGGGTCAAATGAAATTTCTAGTTCTAGAACCTTGAGGAAACACCACACTGTCTTCCCCAATGGTTGAACTAATTTACATTCCCACCAACAGTGTAAAAGCATTCCTGTTTCTCCACATCCTCTCCAGCATCTGTTGTTTCCTGACTTTTTAATGGTAGCCATTCTAACTGGCATGAGATGGTATCTTAATGTGGTGTTGATTTGCATTTCTCTAACGACCAGTCATGATGAGCATTTTTTCATATGTTTGTTGGCCCCATAAATGTCTTCTTTTGAAAAGTGTCTATTCATGTCCTTCGCCCACTTTTGAATGGGTTTGTTTGTTTGTTTGTTTGTTTTCTTGTAAATCTCTTTTAGTTCTTTGTAGATTCTGGATATTAGCCCTTCGTCAGGTGGGTAGATTGCAAAAAATTTTTCCCATTCTGCTGGTTGCCAGTTCACTCTAATGATTGTTTCATTTGCTGTACAGAAGCTCTGGAGTTTGATTAGATCCCATTTGTCTATTTTGGCTTTTGTTGAAAATGCTGTTGGTGTTTTAGTCATGAAGTCCTTGCCTGTGCCTATGTCCTGAATGGTTTTGTCATGTATTATATTACTTAATGCTCTCCATGACCCCGTGTATTAGTCCATTTTCACACTGCTATAAAGAACGGCCTGACTGGGTAATTTATAAAGAAAAGAGGTTTAATTGACTCAGTTACACATGGCTGGGGAGGCATCAGGAAACTTACAATCATGGTGAAAGGAGCTGGGGAAGCACATCTTACATGGTGGCAGGAGAGAGAGCATGAAGGGGGAACTGCCACACTCTTTAAACCATCAGATCTCATAAGAATGCACTAATTATCACAAGAACAGCATGGGGGAAATCTGCCCCCATGATCCAGTCACCTCCCATCTGGTCCCTCCCCTGACCTGTGGGGATTACATTTGAGATGAGATTTGGGTGGGGACACAGAACCAAATATCATTCTGTCCCTAGCCCCTCCCAAATATCATGTCTTTTTCACATTGCAAAACTGATCATGCCTTCCAAACAGTATCCCAAAGTCTTAACTCATTCCAGCATTAACTCAAAAGTCCAAGTCCAAAATCACATCTGAGACAAGGCAAGTCCCTTCTGTCCATGAGCCTGTAAAAGCAAAAACAAAATAGTTATTTCCAGGATATAATGGGGGTACAGGCATTGGGTAAATTCTCTTGTTCCAAAGGGGAAAACCTGGACAAAACTAAGGGGCTACAAACCCCATGCAAGTCAGAAACCCAGGAGGCCAATCATTAAATCTTAAAGCTCCAAAATAATCTCCTTTGAATCAATGTCTCAAATCCAGGCCATGCTAATATGAGGAGTGGGCTCCCACAGCCTTGGGCAGCTCCATCCCTGTGGCTCTGCAAGTTCAGCCTGCATGGCTGCTTTCACAAGCTGGCATTGGGTGTCTATGGCTTTTCCAAGTGCTTGGTGCAAGCTGTCAGTGGATCTACCATTTTGGGTTCTGGAAGATGGTAGACCACTTCTCATAGCTCCACTAGGTAGTGCCCCAGTGGGGACTCTATGTGGGGGCTCCAACAATTTCCCCTTTGCATTGCCCTAGCAGAGGTTCTCTATGAGGGCTCTACCCCTGCAGCAGACTTCTGCCTGGATATCTAAGCATTTCCTTACATCTTCTGAAATCTAGGTAGAAGTTCCCAAACCTCAACTCTTGTCTTCTGCACAACTGTAGGCTCAACACCACATGCAGGTGGCCACTTGGGACGTGCACCCTCTGAAGCAATAGCCTGAGCTATACCTTGGCCCCTTTTAGCCATGGCTAGAGCTGGAGCAGCTGGGATACAGGGTGCCATGTCCCAAGGCTGCATAGAGCAGCAGGGGCCCTAAGCCCAGCCCATGAAACAATTTTTCCCTCCTAGACTCCTGGGCCTGTGGTAGGAGAGGCTCCCTTGAAGATCTCTGAAATGCCCTAGAGATATTTTTCCCATTGTCTGGGTGATTAACATTTGGCTCCTGATTACTTATGCAAATTTCTCCAGCCTTTTGAATTTCTCCCTAGAAAATGGGTTCTTCTTTACTACCACATGGTCAGGATGCAAATTTTCCAAACTTTTATGCTCTGCTTCCCATTTAAACATAAGTTCCAATTTCAGATCATCTTTTTGTGAATGCATATGACTGTATGCTTTCAGAAAAGTTTCTGGAATTTCTTCTGCCAGATACCCTAACTCATCTCTCTCAAGTTCAAAGTTCCACAAATCTCTAGGGCAGGGGGTAAATGCTGCCAGTCTCTTTGCTAAAGTATACCAAGCGTGACCTTTGCTCCAGTTCCCAGTAAGTCCTCATCTCCATCTGAGACCATTTCAGCCCAGACTTTAATGCCCATATCACTATCAGCATTTGGTCTAGGAATTTTCAAACTTTTCAACATCTTCTGTCTTCTTCTGAGCCCTCCAAACTGTTCCAACCTGTGCCATTACCCAGTTCCAAAGTCGCTTCCACATTTTCAGGTTGTTTCTGTAGTAGTACTATAGATACCAATTTTCTCCATTAGTCCATTTTCACACTGTTACAAAGAACTACCCAAGACTGAGTAATTTATAAAGAAAAAAGATGTAATTGATTCACAGTTCTGCACCACTGAGAAGGCCTCGGGAAACTTACAGTAATGGCAGAAGGTGAAGGGGAAGCAAGGCATGTCTTCCATGGCAGTAGGGGAGAGAGAGAGAGAGAGAGAGAGAGACAGAGAGAGAGGAGAGCGCCTGTGAAGGAGGACATTTTTAAACTTTTAAACCATCAGATCTCATGAGAATGCACTCACTATCACAAGAACAGCATGGGGGAAACTGCCCCGTGATCCAATCACCTCCCACCAGGTCCCTCTCGTAACATGTGGGGATTACAATTTGAGATGATTTTTGGATGGGGACATGGAGCCAAACCATATCACCCCATGAGCAGGGTCTCATTAACAGATGAGAAAACTGAGGTTCAGAGAGGTTCACATGCTTGCCTAAGGTCCCACAGCTAGAAAGTGGGATTGAGCCAGTTAGATAACATTGGTTCTATCAAAGTGTAAACAACTAAAAGACTTAACACTACTTAGGAGCGTTTGCATTTTAAAAACAATACCTAAGGCTAGAGTGTCAGACAACAAAATGAAACTCTAACAGTGTAATTAGTAATTAGTTCAATGTGAAAGCAGAGTGTGATAAGCAGATGTTATACTATTAATTGTCCAAATAAATCAATTAGAAAGGCAATTATTCCATGTCTATATAAATTAGAAACAGCCATAGAGGTAAAGGAACTGTGGCTACACTTGCATGGACTGTTCCCAGCCAATGACTAAAAATAGCAGGTTTATTCTTTGAGACCCACCTAATTTTGGCTTAAGGACCACCCCCACCCCCACCAGACTTGCCAAAACTCTTTGAAAATTGCACTGCAAAAACTTTTCCTATCAAATCTCCCTCCCCTCCCCTCCCTCCCTCTTTTCCTCCCTTGCCCCTCCGCAGGGGTCAGATCTGCATGTTGGCTGAAGGGTCTGCCAGTCTCCTCTGGTGCCCTCCTTCCTTCCCCTCTCCCTCCCTCACCTGAGCCTAGAAGGTCGAGGCTATGGTGATCATGGCTGGGCATGCAGTGAGCACTGCACTTTAGTCTGGGGAACAGAGTGAGGCCCTGTTTCAAAAAATATATATATAATATAATACGTTCTCGGTTTGATATAAAATACTTAGCACCTTCCATTTCAAGAAAAAAATCTCCTTACTTCCCCCAAACAAGATGGGAAGACAGGCGGAATCCCCCCGTGGTGTACTTGGTGATGAATTTGTCCTCTGAGACAGCTAATCCCGCTGGAGGCAGGCTGCACCCCCTGACCTCCCTCACCCCTAACAGTGAGGCTCCCAGGTCCCTGAGACCAGACTGAGGCAGAATTCTCCTCTCTGCCTTCTAGAATGTCTCCTGACAGCTGCTCCTCTTGGAGCAGCTCCTCTTGAGGACAAGCTCCTCAAAGGCTCTGGGCTTTCGAGACAGCACCTGAAATTCCTCCCTAGAAAAGCCCCAAAACCGAAAAATATTCATTACGTATCTTCAATAGAGAGTTCCTGAGGTCCTCCAGCAGAGGGCGCAAGAGAAGAGCCGGCCAAATCTGCAGAGCATTGACCAAAGTCACGTGGAGTAAACCAGCCGCCTCACCCTGCAGGCTTCTCCCCACCAGCTGGACCCCTCGGATTTCTCCCACAGAACACGGCCCCAGCCCGGCGGCTCCACGTGTGGCAGGGCAGAGAGCAGGCCCGGGAACATGTTCCTACTCAGCAAATGTAAACTGTCTCTACATGATGGTCACTGTCTTGTGATAAGAATTTGAAGCGTTGCTTGGTGTTCAGAGCTCTTCCGGGTGATCCACGGGGAGCCCCACAATTTCACATGGGCCACGTGGGCTCTGCACACTTCAGAGGGAACCTCTCTCTGTACTGGCTCTGCTCTTTTTCTTGTTCTTATTTTTTCTCCTTTGAGAGGAGGTGGAGGACTCCAGGGAGAGTTAGTTATCCAGGACAACCCCAGATCCTACCCTACAGAGCTTACCTTAGTAAAGTGTGTTGTTTTGATGTAGTAGTATCAGTACTATCTCAACTAGTAGTCTTCGAATTGATCCCTTAACTGATTAAGGGATGCTTTTAGCAAACATTTACAAAAGGAAGGAATTTTTTTAAATAAAATGTTTTCTAATTTTATTTTTTTCTAACTCCTCTTTTTTCCCTCTGGAGGCCTATAGAATCTTGTCTCTATTCCTGGCGGGTGAAGGGAGCGCTGGGTGCATTCTAGCATTAGATACCCCTTCCAGAGCAAGGCATTCATACCCCCAGCGCTGGGAGAGCCACTGCTCACAGCTCACAGCTGAGAGCTTCTGGGCACTGAACTCAACCAAAGGGAGCTACCCAGGCCACGGTTGCTGCAAACGTCTCCGGAGGCAGCTTGCAGCCAATGTCTGGACCGTCTGGGGAGGTAAAAGGGCCAGTCCTCTCGCCTCAACTCAGGATGATGCCAGAGGGACCTCCTAGCTCCAGAGCTCCCTGTGGGATCAGTTGAGCCTCTATCTTGCCAGACAGCACACACATCCGTCCCCTAGGCTGTGTCCCCACCTCCCTCCTGGATTCCAGGGCAAGAACCAGGATCGAGTCACAACATAGACTTGGGGGGCAGCTACATGAGGAGACAAATGCTTTGATGATGGAGCTGTGGCCCACACTTCCATGTTGCCGTCACCCCCACACCAGCACCCCTCCCTCAGATCACACTCAGAGGCACATGGGAGAATCCCTTGTGATCACCTGACAGAGGTGGGGAAAGGTTAAGCTTGGTGCCAGGGTAAGCGAGCTGAAATGTGGGTGCAAAATGAATACTGGCTGCAGATGTACTGCCGCCTCATTCAGGGTGGTTGTGAAAGACGGCAGTGAGGGGGAAGCTCTCCCAGTGTGCCCACTGGGAGAGAAGTATCCTGAGATCAGACTCCACCTTGGCTCCTGGGCAGTCTTGTGCGGTTTGATGGGTTGGTCAGGGCCTAGAAGGGGGAAGGTTGAAAAAGCAGAAATCTGGGAAAGAGACATGTAGCTGTGTCTATGGGAGCTGGCACCCAGTGAAGATCCTGGCACAGATGTTAATAACCACCAGAGAGCAAGCAACCCAGAAAAAGTGTGACACAGCCAAGGAGAGAACGGCTCAGTCAGCTGCTGTCTGTTCCAGCCTCTGTCATTGGCTGTCCCAGTGCTGGCACAACAGGCACATGAAGAGAAAGGGCATGGTGGCAGGGGTGGAGGCTCTGCGTGTGCCGGACGGCAAGGGCTCCAATGCACCAAGGCCGGGCCACTGCCACAGCTGATTGGCCAATTTGCGAGCCACAGAAACCAAAGCCGAGCCCTTAACCTTTCAAAGTGACCAATGAAAGAGTTGGTGCCGAGTGGATGACACTGGTTTCCTTCACTCTGGAAGGGGGAGCAATTCATCTTGCCTGTAGGCAACACACATTCTGCTTCCCTGCCTGGAGAGCCTTGGCCAGCACCACCATCCGTCTTACAATATTTGATCCACCAGCATGGAGCACTGCTTACTTACCACCACCTCAGACCAAGCAACCCACTTCGCAGCAGAGGAGGGATACTTGGTCATGAGTCTAGTAGTCCTCTCTGGACCACTCAGAAACTGATGCCTGAGAAAGTGATGCCAGAGCCTTCTGAAGGCATAGATGAGGCTCCAGCTTGGAGATGATGCCCTTCCGGAATAGGGTGGCATTCTCTGGGATGCAGTCTATGCCCTGAATCAAAGACCACGGCATGGCGCCATATCCCTTAGCGGTAGAGTCAAGTAATGGATGTAGGCATGGCCCCACTCACCAACACCTCTGGTGATCTATGTGGGGATTTGGGGCATAGTACCCTGTAGCTTTAGGTTCTGATGATACAGAGCTGCACTGGCCAACACAGTAGCCACTATCCCAATGTAGCTATTTAAATTAATTAAAATAAAGTTTAAAATTCACTTTATGTATTTATTTATTTATTGAGACAGCCTCTCACTCTGTCACTCAAGCTGGAGTGCAGTGGTATGATCACAGCTCACTGCAGCCTCAACCTCCCAGGCTCATGCAATCCTCCCACCTCAGCCATACCTGGCTTATTTTCTTTTTAGTTTTTGTACAGACAAAATGTCACTATGTTGCCCAGGCTGATCTCAAACTCCTGGGCTCAAGCAATGCTCCCGCCTTGGCCTCCCAAAGTGCTGAGATTACAGGCATGAGCCAGCACACCTGGCCTTAAAATTCACTCTCTGTGTCACACACTAGCTAGATGTCAAGGGCTCAGTAGCCACATATGGTTATTAGCTACCATGTTGGACAGATCAGATACAGAACATTTCCATCATCACAGAAAGTTCTATTAGACAGCGCTAGTCTAGAAGGTCCCTGTTCCTAGAGGGGGAACACTTCTTCCAGGAGAAACCACAAGAGTCCTCCTACATTTAAGCTATTGCTGCTGCCTTGTCACTTTGGGTTCCTCTTGCCAAGAGACCAGCAGGCAAGAAAAGTCACCTTGCTGGCAGGCATGTTACCCATGTTCCCCAGGAGGGGGCAGGGCTGCTGTTGCAGAACAATACGTCAGGCCCCTAGGTGATCGGCCAGGGCATCTCTTGGTTACCAACACCCTGCCCAATTTTGATGGAAAATGAACAAATGCAGCAGCCATGCCTGAGAAAGACTGTGGCCAGGGCTCAGTCTTTCTCCTTGGGGATGAAGGTCTGGATCACTCTCCCAGATAAGGTACCTAGACCAGCAGAGGCAGTAGAAGTAAGAGATGAGGGTATGAAGACAAAGTAAAATAGAAGAGGAGATGACAATCAGCTACAGCCTCAGGACTGAATGCAGTCATGGGGATTACAATGTATATCAATAACCTTTCCATTCTATGTGTCTCCAAGAAAAATGCCCAGCCATTACCCTGGACGAGCTGTTCCCACAGAGGTGAACGTCTATCCAAAGCAACTGGATTCTAGCGGTCCTCAAGCGGTGGATGTGGTGGATGCTGTGATGCACCCATTTTAGGACCCAAGCGTCTTTCCCAGCTACCCAAAGTACTTGTAACTGATGGTGAAGCCCTAAGTCCCTCTCCAGGAATGGTCTTTGGCTAAAGGGAGCTGCTTTACCCGGGGTTGCACCCAGTCCCTGGAGGCAGCATCCAAGCATTTGTCGATAAAGGGAGACAAAGTCTAGCCCTCTGCAAGATTTAGATTTTTAGCCCTGGGACATTTTCTTCTATTCATACTTTTTTTTTCCCCCAGAATTATTCCTTCAGTATTTTTTGGTCTCTCTTTCTGGACTAACATTTTGAATTAAACGTCTGTGGCTCATCTCTGTGGTCTCATATTTTCTGCTATGTTGCCCAAGGAACTGGAAGACTTGTTCTGCTTTAGCTTCTAGACCCGCTATTGAATTTCATGTTTCTCTAATCTTTTTTTTTTTTAATTTCTAAGAACTCTTTCTTATTTGTCTAAGCGTTTCTTTTATTCACCAGATGCTGTCCTTGTCGAACTGATGTAATAGAATTGTTTTCAAGTTCTCTTCTGTTCTCTAAATCACCTTTGTTTCTTCCGGAATCCGTTTTTCCTGAGTTTGTTCTGCGCCTGTCATTCTTCGCACAGCTCCCGTCTCCCGGGGTGCTGTTGCGTAACCTCCTGACCAGCCTCTCTCCTGAGGGAAAGGCGTGACTGGCAACTGGAATGCTAATGAGTAGATTTTGCTTGAGGACAATGTGATGAGCATTTTCCATTTGCCCTTCCAGCCACCCTTCTCCCATTCCTGCCTCACCCCAGCCCATCTCTGTCCCCTGGCTCCAAATTATGTCCAGTGAATGAGGCACCCTGCTGAGAGAGGCAAGGGAGGGGACAGAGTGTGCACTGGATATTTCCTTTCCTACCTTCCCAGCTTTCTTCCTGTCTGTGCCCCACAAGGGAAGGTCTCAGATCTTTTTGAGATGACTTTCTCCCCATCCGGTTTTTGCTAAATGCTTCCTGCTCTTGTCTCTTCAAGCCAGGGCTTGTGACAGCCCCCGCATTGCTGGATTCGGGTTCCCATACAATCTCCTGCTCTTCCCAACCACAGTCACTTTCCACAGTAGGTCCTATCTTACCCTGACTTCCCTAGAAAGCCTGAATGTGCTATTGTTAAAGGGAGTTCCATCTCAGAGCAGAGGACTAAGAGAACGGGAAAAGGAGGGAGAGCCACCCTAGGAGGTGTGAGGGGTGAGCTGCTAAATGCAGGGAATAGCTCGATGCAACAAGACTGTGCTCTGAGCTGTGCTGTAAGTAGGACAGTCTATGGTGGGGGGTGGGGAAGAAGCAAGAATTAATCCACCAGCTCTCATTTCTTATTTGTCAAAAATTAGCTCCATGAGGTATTAACTCCCGCATGTGGTGAGCTCTGGGCATGACTGCATGGTGTCAGGTAACTCAGTATTGATCCTCAGTACAGGACAGAAACGTTGTGCTTCCAGGGAGGAGGGGAGGTGCTGACGGATTGCATCAGTGTAGTGCTGGTAAACGTTTGACAACTGGCTCTCTTATGCCTATGCCTATCCACCTTAAACAATGAAGTTCAGAAAATATGATTAAGTATAGAGTTTATTTGCGTGCAATTCTTGAGGATAGACACCCAGGGGATACTGACCGCCAACAATGGGGTCAGCATTCCAAAGTGAAGAAGTTACAGTTTTACTTACAGAAGCAGGGACAGATACATTTTAGCAAGATCACAACACTTCACATATGAGACCACTGCATATGTTACAGCGAATTTTTTTTCTTTTTTGAAACAGGGTCTTACTCAGTTGCTCAGGACATAGTGCAGTGGTGCAATCTTGGCTCACTGCAGCCTCTGCCTTCCAGGTTCATGCCATCTTCCCACCTCACCCTCCCAAGTAGCCAGACTACAGGCCTGTGGCAGCACGTCCAGCTAATTTTTGTTTTTGTTTCTGTTTCCCAGGCTGGTCTCAAACTCCTGGGTTCAAATGATCCACCCATGTCAGCCTCCCAAAGTGTTGAGGTTGCAGGTGCGAGCCACCGCACTTGCCTTTACCGAAGTTTGATTGGTTACAGATTGCTACATTCCGAGGAAGATTACTTTATTTATTTATTTTTATTTATTTATTTGACACGGAGTCTCACACTCTTGTCCAGGCTGGAGTGCAGTGGCGCAATCTCGGTTCACTGCAATCTCCACCTCCTGGGCTCAAGCAATTCTCCTGCCTTGGCCTCCCGAGTAGATGGGACTACAGGTGTATGCCACCACGCCCAGCTAATTTTTTTGTATTTTTAGTAGAGACAGGGTTTCACCATGTTGGCCAAGATGGTCTTGATCTCCTGATCTCATGATCCACCTGCCTTGGTCTCCCAAAGTGCTGGGATTACAGGCGTGACCTACCGCGCCAGGCCAGAAGATTACTTTATTAAAACATGAATAGGGACAATGATCTAAAGGGGCCTATCTCTGGTGCCGTTGTTCTTAATTATTTACAGGAAAAAAAAGCAGAAGTTGCAGACTCAGATCACATAACCTCATTCCTCTCAAGGCTCAGACTAATTTCAAGTTCAGAGTCGGGCGTGGTGGCTCACGCCTGTAATCCAAGCACTTTGGAGGGCAAGGCGGGTGGATCACCTGAGGTCGGGAGTTCAAGACCAGCCTGACCAACATGGTGAAACCCCGTCTTTAAAAAAAAAAAAGTTCCAACAGCTTTAAGTTGAATTACTTATTTCGCATTTCTATGGTAAGAATATTCACCGTGGCTGATTTCAAGCTACCAACATACTGACACTGGAGATGACTTGAAAAGAGGTGCATTCGATGGTGCTTTCGCTATACAGATCCAACAGATGTAAATAGCTCAAGAGAATGGCGGGGCACAGTGGCTCATGCTTGTAATCCCAGCACTTGGGGAGGCTGAGGCAGGCAGATCGCCTGAGGTCAGGAGTTTGAGACCAGCCTGGCCAACGTGGTGAAACCCCGTCTCTAATACAAATACAAAAATTAACTGGGCATGGTAGCACCTGGCTGTAATCCCAGCTACTCGGGAGGCTGAGGCAGGAGGATTGCTTGAACCCAGGAGGTGGATATTCTAGTGAGCTGAGATTGTGCCACTGCACTCCATCCTGGGAGACAGAGCGAGACCCTGTCTCAAAACAAAAGCAAAACAAAACAAAAATAAACAAATAAACAGCTCAAGATCAAAAATAATAATGAAATGTCATAAAATAGAGAACGATGAGTTTTGAGTGTTTGTTATCTTCCTTTTTAATGTAATTTATTTAATTATAAGTTTATATCACTTAATTTTTAATAATGGCTGTGTTTAACTCTTACAAGCTGATAAGGCCTGGCTCCACACGTTGCTGGATGGCACCAGCAGAAAAGGCAGTTGATCACTGCAGCAGTGGCTGGACCACAAGACAAGTGAGTCCCTAAGGATTGGAAGTGGTGCATCCGAGGAGTCTGGTAGCGTACCTTGTAAATACACCCTCCTTACATTTTTCTAACTGGAGTGTCAGGATCCTCATGATACAGTTGAGTAAGTGTGGGACTCTTGCTACACACTCTTGTACGGGAGGGAAAAATGGCTTCCCTCCACCCTTCTTGGTCCTTTGGCCAGGCTATTAATTAAATTGACATAAGACAGATTAACAGGAGAAAAAACATATTTAATTACATACGTACACCAGAGTCCAACAAAAATATGAGGATTGAGGAAGGGCCAGGTGATTGCAGCTTATCTGGCATCCTGAGCTACAGAAAGAAATGGTTGCTTCGGTCTTCTGGGGTGTAGTCAAGGCAAATTATGGGAGAGCGAGGAGAGGAAATGTATGGTGAATAAAGCTTGTCTTGTTATGCAGATGAAACATCTCAGGTAATAAACGTTGACTCAGAGCAGTTTTCTTACCGACACAAGTACTTTTATAATGTGCATTTCCCTTATACATGTGGATTTTCTTTACAAAAGGGCAGCTTTTCAAACCGGCTCCTGTGTCTACAGTTTCCCAAAATAACCAGCTCAAAATATGCCAAACAAGTATATTTTGGTGTAGCATGTTTTGGCCTCCTATAGTCATATCTTGGGGTGGTGTGTCCTGAGCCCCAACACTCTGAAGGCACCAGAATCAGGAAGGTTTTCTTTGAGAGGTGCCAACCTCCACTCAAGAGAACGTACCCTTCCCTGTACATTCAACTTCTTTCGAGGCTTCTCAGCTTCTGATGGGAATTCTGCATATGCAAGATAAGACCCCTGGAAGCAGTTGTGCAAACATTCTGTCATTCCCACTGTTTTCAGTCCATTCCTCACTCCCTCCAACGCCTGCCAACTTCAAGACTGGAGTCAGACTTGGAGCCGTCATTCGAGCTGCTTCATTCGCTCTGTTTTGTCAGTGAATAGGTTTCCCATATTTTCCTTTTCCCAGAAATTTGTGGGGATCTCTCTTCTATTCAGTCATAACCCTCAAGTCTCTTTATCTTTATGTGTTTACTTCTTTTTGCACTATTCAACTTTTATTTTCCATTGGATTGTCAAAAGGCAGAAATAATGACAAATTTCTTTACAGATTTAATTGGCTTTTATTTGCAATTCATGAATTGGGGCAGCCTCCATCCTACAGAATAGAATGAGAATTCCCACTGAGCAATGGCAGAACAGTGGGTTTTGTAAGGTGGAACAGGGAGACAGAACAATAGGGAAAAAATGCTGACAGGTTATTGTCAGGTTACTTCAGGTTATTTCAGATAACGTTTTTCTGTAAAGGTTAAAGCAAAGGGACCATTTTTATTACACTCACTCAGGTAGACTAGAATCTCCTGTTTTCAGTAAAAAACTAGTCTGTTTGGGGAATCTATGTGCTTCCTTAAAGTTCCAGTTTGGCTCTGTGGCATTTTGTGTGAGTTACTTCATTTTGATTTTGTCTGTTCTGCTGGGGCCTTGTGTAGGGAACTCAGCCTGAAGTGATGGGCTCCCATAATTTTTGTTTAACAGTATATTAGGAGCCACAGGTGATAAACACATATAGCAGGTCATTTGGGTTTTTTTTGAAGTCAGCAAAGGCTTATGTGTGATTAAGTAAAGCACAGGAGTGAATTTCCATGAATGTGACTACTTATTTATATTACTACTTACAAGGGAGTTAAAAGTAAGTGGAAAACTTAGTGACAACCTTGAACTCCCAAATTATCACCTGTTTCTCGTAGATTGCATTTATGAAAAACTTAAGTAAATGAAATCATCTCAGGACACCTAAATCTCAAACACTGACTTGATTTCTGGCCTAAGAAAACTCTCTTCAGTTATTGTGCGACCCCCCAAATGTACGACCCCTTCTGTCATCCTTTCCCAGTTGTCTAGTCCCAAGTAACACTCTGAGAGCCGAAGGTCGAGTCCAGGTTTATTGGGGTCTACGGGCAACTCAAGCAGGTGGAGAGAGGGAGAAAGGGAGAGCTGCGCCCTTCGGCTGGGGCTGGGTGATTTTATAGGGATGGGGAGGCCTGCAGCTGAGGTGGCGGTGAGTGGTTGGTGAATGATCAGGATGGGTGGAGAGGGGAGCTGTGTCGCATGGGGACTGGTTCATCTTTGGCGGGCTGGAGCTGTGTTGCATGGGGATTGGCCCAGCTTTGTGGGCTAAGGCTGGGCCATGATTGGTTGCTCGGTGTTACCAGGCAGACTGAGGCCTGTAGGCGGTCTCCCGGATGTGGAGATCAAGGGGGAGGGGAGAGGTAGGGGTTTTTCTACCAAACAGTTATGTTTTGGTGACATGTATCCTGAGCCCCAACTTGATGTTTATACTATCTACCTGTCAAACAGGCTGAGGGTGCTTATGAAAGTGACATGAGATTCATTTGCATTGTTAACACTTTAAAGTCTGTTGTATGAAAGGTATTAATTCAGGAGTGAAATTTAACAACTCATTTGTTCCCAAGGATTTATTGAGCATTTATTGTATACACCGTCCTGTGTAAACCAAAAATAAAATTCTAAGCCCCCCAGTCCATTGAAAGGACTTCCCCACCGTCAGCTAAGGGCATTCCAAGGTAAACCTGAAAAGCAAGTTTAGGCCATGTGGGAAGAGGGGGTCAGACATGCCTCATTATACCCTCCCCCTTTTGGAATTCAGGCACAACTGACCAGCTTTTACATTAAAACAGACATCTTAAGGCTGACAGACAGACTCTTTGTAGCAATACAATACATCACAAAATGACAGATAGCAGGCCCTGAACGAAATAAAAGTATTTTACCCTGAAATAGATTTCTTTGACGTCTTTTAAAATGGCCTTGACAAAGCTGTCTCTTTTGGGAAAAATCTACATCCTGTAGAGAATCCTCCTTCCCTTTCCAGGTCTCTTCCTGATGCAGGAGAGATTAATTAGGAGTCTGGCCCCTAGAGGTCTGATAAGAAATATTCGCCTTGTCTTCTCTGAAGCCTGCGACTTAGAGACTTCATCTTCATGATAAAAGCCTTGGTCTCCACAACTCCTTATCTTACCTCAGATATTCCTTTCTGTTGATTCCAGGTCTTTAGATAATAACTTAACCCTTTCAACCAATTACCAGTCAGAAGATCTTTGAATCCACCTATAACCTGAATCTACCTCCCCACCCCTCAAGTTGTCCCACCTTTCCGAATCGAACCAATGTACACCTTATACATACTGATTGACGTCTGCGTATAATTTGTGTCCCCCCCTAAAATGTATAAAATCAAGCAGGAACCCAACCACCTTGGGCAGGTGTTCTCAGGACTCCCTGGGGCTGTGTCATGGGCACATCTTCCATCTTGGCAAAATAAACATTTAAATTGATTAACACTTGCCACAGATGCTTTTCGTTTTACACCTGTATTAGGACATGGCAAATTAAAAAGACAAAAAAAGACACTGAGCTTCTGTCTATAAAATATGCTTATTTTGAGTAAAGTGAGATTATGTTAATTGGTACATGTTACAAAGGATAACAATAAAATGGAAAATTGGTGAAATTTTAAAGAAAATACTGTGAAGACATCACTAAAAGATAAATGCCTCATGTGTTCATCCTATTTTTAAGATCTAACCTTATCTTTGTGTTAGAGGTGTTACTGGGCACAGGTTCTGGGGCTCTCAATGTGTTAGAAATTGACATGAGGCCAGATGAGTTTTTCCAGACAAGCCCTCATTGGAGCTTATGCCTGGACATAAGGGAGGCAACAGGATAGGGAGAGAGACTGAGAGAGACGGAGAGAGAATTCCCTGGCTGACTCTCTGACGAGAGCCTGCAGGGTAGGGCTTTTTTATTAGGCAAAGCACAGGAGTTGACCGCAGGAGTGGGGTATACAGGTCGGCGTTATCTGGTTGCCATGCTTATCCTGAGTCATGGGCCCCCTGCTGGTCTGGGAGAAGGCAACAGGCCTGTAAATCAAGAGTTTGGCATTCCCTCCCAATCTGGGACACTCCACAACCTTGGTGATCTTCCAAGGCCAGCTCTTGGAGTTCTTTCAATAAAAGGCATGGTTCAAACATAATGCATCAGTGAGGTAGTGGTGTAGGTTTCACAGTCGGTGGAGATGCGTGAACGAATGCTCTAGTGGAAGAGAGTTGAAGCCAAGCCCCATTCCTACTCTGTCTCAGAGGGACTTTTAATTAGCAGATTTAACTTTTTAAAATTTCAGTTTTCTTAGAAAATAGAGCATTGAGGCTATATTAGTCCAGGTTCTCCAGAGAAACAGAACCAATAGGAAAACCAATAGGGACCAAACAGAAGAAAAAGAAATTACTATGAGGAAAGCCCATGGGATAATTTAGTCCACACCTAAGGACCTGAGGACCACGGGAGCCAATGGTGTAAGTTCTGGTCCGAGAACAGGAGAAGGGTGATGAGGTATCCTAGCTCAAGCAGTCAGGCAGGAGAAAAGGGGGCAAATTCCTCTTTCCTCTGCCTTTTGTTCTGTCCAGGTCCTCAATGGATCAAACGATATGCACGACATTGGGAAGGCCCATCTGCTTGACTCAGTCCATCCCTTCAAATGCTCTTCTCTTCTGGAAAGAGCCTCAAACACGCCCAGAAACAGTGTTTATTTGGACATCCTGTGGTCCAGTCAAGTTGACGCCCAGAATTACCCACCGTAGTAACCATTCACTGGCAACGATTCACCCAACGACTCTAAAGAAAGTGGCTTTTTTTTTCCCTATAGATAAAGGATTCTCCTAGTGGAGTGAAAGATCAGACAGATAAAGGTTAGCAGGTAGAGCCAAGCCCTTGTGATCCCTGGAGGAATTACTCCTATCATTACATTGCTTATGAAACCTCTTTCTCTTCCTGGGGAGTTAGGTAATATCTTCAAATTATCATGTCTTTAAAATTCATATGTCTGGAAGGAACTTGACAAGTCCTTCTCATCCAAGTCCTCCATCATTGTGACTCGGAGCAATGGAGTGGCTTGCGTGGCATCCCATGGGAGCTGCTTCCAGACCCTGCCTCCTGCCTGTCCCCTTCCACTGACTCCTGGTGTGTAGACTTTGAAGATCATTCAAGAGCTTTGTAGAAGCTGCTGAATGAAAATATATTATTGCCTCCTTGTTTATCTGCTCTTCTGTTAGGGAAAATTGAGAGAACGAGTTTGGGCATTTGAAAATGCAATAAAGTAGCTGGATACTGGCAACACACAAAAAGGTAGGAGCTATTATCCCAGCATTGATCACAATGAATGCACTAATCATTTTAACAGAAAAATTCTATGCTAGCATCTATGAAAACACATGAATTAGGTTCTGTTTTCAGTTCATGGATGATTTAAGTGCATTCATAACTGTGTATTCTCTTGAGATAAACTTTAAAAAAATTATGCCATTAAAAATATTAAAACCTTCTCTTTTTCTTCTCCTTATTCCCAAATCTTAATAAATCACTGCTTGAAAGGAAACTCAAAGCAGAGAAATGGCGTGTCTCCTAAAACTTTTTCAGATGGAGTGCCAACATTTTGTGGAATGGGGTTATAAGTGCCTTGTCTGGGTTTCTCAGTTCTAAGCATCATCTCTCCAAATTGGTTGTAAGACAGTCTCTGTCCTTGCCATGAGTTTATGATATGCATTATCCTCATGAAACCACTATTACAAAACTGTAACTGAGACAGTGAAAGAGACCTGACCTAACCAACAACATCTTGCTTCTAACCTCTAAGCTGCCATTGTTAATTCCTGAGCGTAGGCCAAAATAACTTTGGGAGAAACTTTGTTTACAGTTTATAGCTTAAAACAAAGATGGTAACAGCCGTTTCCCAAAACAAACCGCCTTCTTGCCTGGGGGCTAGACTGTCCTTGTAGGACTAAAAATTTAGCCAAAATATTAGAAATCATGGATGAGGAGTCATGCAGCTCAAGGCTACAAGATTCTGACTCTCCCCAAATTGCTCCTGAGGATAACAGTGAAGCAGCTACGTGGTCTGGGGTAAATACTGGGGTTCGTCATCTGGCGCCACAAAAATGTGGGGCACTGACACACACAAGAAGTTTAGGAGCAGAGGTTTCATAGGCAAAAGAAAGAGAAAGAAACAGAAGGGAACATAGCGCTCTCTCTAGTGAGAGAGACGGGACTTCCGAGAGGAAAAGGCTGGCTGGCAGTGGATGTACTGGATCTTATAGTCAGGCATCTAATTTACATAAGGCTTACAGACTGATTCCATCAGGTACGACATTTACACCATATGCGAAGAAGGCTGGCCACCCCGCACTAATCTTATGCAAAAGAACTTTCCCCTTGGCTGGTGTCATCTTATCTGTTCCTTACGGTACACATGGGTGACAAAGAGAAGAGAAGGTGGAGCCGCCATCTTGAACATGATTGGCACAACCGCCGGCATCTATGTCTGCAGTTCGATTTTACAGGCTGCTCTTTGTTAAAAAGAACAATAATTTAGGGCTGCTTTTCATGAAAAGGAAGACCTTACCAAGGACTTCTGTACCCTTACTATCTGCCTAAGCAGTTTCTTAACTCCTATGTCAACATCACTATTGTAAAACCTAAGATGAGTACTTATTTTGCAGATGCTGCACTTGATGGATCAGCTGGCACCACCCAGATCAATAAACTGGCTCATCTGATCTTGTGGTCTGTACCCACGAACTGACTCAGCGCAGAAGGACAGATTTGACTCCCTATGATTTCATCTCTGACCTAACCAATCAGCACTCCAGACTCACTGGCTCCATCACCCACCAAGTTATCCTTAAAAACTCTTATCCCCAAATGCTCAGGGAGACTGATTTGATTAATAGTAAAATTCCGGTCTCCCAAACAGCTTGCTCTGCATGAATTACTTTTTCTCTGTTGCAGTTCCTCTGTCTTGATAAATTGGCTGTCTAGACAGTGGGCAAGGAGAACCTGCTGGGTAGTTACACTCCACACTGACTCTAGATCTCACAGGCGGTCAGAAGTAAAACCAGAGAGTCTGACATCAGAATTTACATCCTTAAACCTATGCAAAAATGCTAGGTGAAAGAAGCAATAGTTCTGGATGGTACACTTTCTTTGGGAGGAAGTAGAAGATGTATCATTGGAATTTACAAGGTGGTAAACCTGGGTGGGAATTTGGAAGGAGTCCCGATTAGACAGTAGCTCAAACTAGGTCTAAGAAATGCGTAATGCAATCGCCAAAAGGGAACACTGGAGTCAAGTCTGGAGATCCTTCAACACGAATCATATTCATTAGCAAGTGGGTTAGCAGCTTTCACAGAGATCCAAATACTGCAGCCTAAATGTATTAGGGGGTTATTCTCTCACAGAAAAGAAGCCAGCACGTCAGCTCTCCAGGGCTTCAGAGACCCAGACTCTTGCTGCTTCTCCATCGTCAGGGTCACAGGTTGGCGCAGGAGCTCCAGCCTTCTCTGAAACTGTCTTTACAAAAACTATAACAGGGAAAAAACCATGACCTTGAAAAATCTGACATACCCAACCTTCAGCTTGCCTTTAATCTCCAAACTGCCCTTAATCACTCCTGTGCCTGGGCCAGATCAACTTTGGAAGACATTTAGTTTATAATTTAGGTGATAATGGCCCTTCTCAAAACTAAACTGCCTTTGGGAAGCTAATGAAAGAACCAGATTAGGAGAAAGAGGAGCCTGGATTCTGCTAAGTTGTAGGCATAAATGATTACCAGCCACTTATCTGGAGGTCACAAGATTTTCAACTTCCCCAATTATTCCTGTGGATCACATCGCTATTGTAGGACCTAAGACTTGCCTTTTGAGATGTCTTTTTGGTTTTTTGCAATTCTGAGGATGATGGCTTCACCTGAACCTGCCAAACATCCTGTGGCCTCACTCAGAAGAGGACCACTTTTCACACCCCCATTCTCTTGCCCACCAAACTTTCAGGGAGATTCATTTGAGTAATAACTCCATCTCCCACGTGGCATGGCTGGCCTCATGTCTTTCTTTATTGTAATGCTGTGGTCTCAGAGAACTGGTTTTGTCTGTGCCGTGGGCAGGAAGAACCCATGGGACAGTTACATCTTGTCTGTGTTCTAGATCCAATTCAGAGAAGGGAAGAGTGAAAGGGTGCTAGGTCATACCCTTCCAGCTGAGTCAGCTCTGCTAAAATAGCTTATTATGGGAGTCCCAGTGAGTTCGTATTGTTAAAAAGAAAAACTTCAGCCGAATTAAATTTAAAGGAGTTTGAGCAATGAATGATTCATCAATTGGGCAGCCCCCAGAGTCACAGCAGATTCAGAGAGACTCCAGAGATGCCTTGTGGTCAGAACAAATTTATAGACAAAAATAAGTAAAGTGATGTACAGAAATCGGAAATGAGGTATGGAAGTAGTTGGATTGGTTACAACACGGCGTTTGCCTTATTTGAACACAGTTTGAACACTCAGCAGTGTGTGACTGGCTGAAGTGCTGCCACTGGGATTGGCCAAGACTCACTGATTGTTACAGTACATACTCTTAAGTAAGGGTTTCCATTTGGTCTACCTAGTAGATTAGGTTGCAGTTCATTCACAAGGGCTCAAAGAATGGAGTTCTTCTCAGGCCATATTTAGTTTGCTTTAACACTTTACATCTCACAGGTCACCGCTGGCTGCAAGGGAGACAGGAAAATGTCATGTTTTAACTGAACATTGCTTCCTAGAACAAAATTAGTGTTCTAAGACAGAAATGAAGAAAGATTGTTGGATAGGCAATGTCAACCTCTCTAACCTAAAGAGGGTAGATATTTTCTTAGGCCATGGGAAGTCACTGGAGGATTTTGAGGATAGAGGTGATGGAGTCAAGAAGGCGAAATTGGCAGAAGTGTGTGGAAGCAAATAGATCAAGCAGAGGATGATGCTCATGGATATGCATGGAAAGTGGATGAATAGTCCAACCTGCTCACAGCCATCTGGGAAACTGAGGCATTTGGATGGCCCAGCTTCAAGAAATGCCTTCCCCAAGACAGGTATGATGGCTCATGCACATAATCCCAGCGACTCAGGAGGCAGGAAAATCACTTGAGCTCAGGAGTTCAAGGACAACCTGAGCAACATAGTGAGATACCCATCTCTACTAAAAATAAAAATTAAAAACTAGCCAGGTGTGATGGCATGCACCTGTTGTCCCAGCTATGCAGGAGGCTGGGGCAGGAGGATCACTTGAGCCCAGGAGTTCAAGGCTACAATGAGTTATGCTTGTGCCACTGTACTCCAGCCTGGGCAACAGAGCGAGACCCCTTCTCTAAAATAAAATTTATTTAAAAAAAGAAATATCTTCTCTGCAGCACTTGAAGTTGTAGGCCTGAAAGCTAACTGAATCTTTTTAGACTCAATATGAAAACTGATGTCCGCTTTCATGTGATTAGCTGCTTTATCAAATGCTATTCCTTCCAGAAAGCTACTCTAATGCATTTTATCTTCTGTCATTTGCACTCATTTTAACACTATTATAACATTTTATAATTGAATAGTATTTCAAAATCTCTTAAATTTGAACTATATAAAAGTGGGCTTGAAAATTTTGTCATCCTTAGGATGTTAGCACCAACTTACATTGAATTTATAGTCACAATCGAATAGCATTTATTTTTTTATTTTTCGAGACAAAGTCTTGCTCTGTCACCCAGATTGGAGTACAGTGGCACAATCTCCACTCACTCCAACCTCTGCTTCCTGGGTTCAAGCGATTTTCCTGCCTCAGCCTCCCAAGTAGCTGGGACTACAGGCATGCGCCACCACACCTGGCTAAATTTTTGTATTTATAGTAGAGACAGGGTTTCATCATGTTGGCCAGGCTAGTCTTGATCTCCTAACCTCATGATCCACCTGCCTTGGCCACCCAAAGTGCTAGGATTACAGGCTTGAGCCGCCACTCCCAGACTCAAATAGGCATTTATATCAGAGAGATGTTCATGAACTTTATGCCTCCAAAAACAAAGCCCAAATACACAAAATAAACTCAGCAATAATAAATAAAGAATATGAGCTAGCATGCACATAGTATATAATAATCATGGTAAAATCATTGTTGATCTGATATGACTTCTGAATATAGCCATTGTAATGATTATGCACTTATTTTAATTGCTAGCTATCTGGATTGGGAATATTGGGATTTCTGAGATATTCCAGTGGTTTATGGAGACAAGGGGATAGAATATTTGAAATTAGAAGTGTTCTGTAAATGGCATTGACTTCCTGCCTTGGTTATCCGCACTATGAATATTAAAAATCATAGGGTTTATGATTGAACCACAAGCATTTTCTTTTAAAAAGGGACACGGAAGTAGTGTAATCGATGTCGTTGTCATCGTCACTAAAAGTTGGAAGTTCTGTTTTGTTTGTTGGCTCACACCTGTAATTCCGAGGTGCATGGCAACAATGAGACATGATCACACCGCTGCACTCCAGCCTGGGTGACAATCAGGACCCCGTCTCAAAACAGAACAAAAGAAAACAAACTTTCAGCTGGCACTATTGCAAGGAATGGCTTGAAATGGCCAGTTTCCAGGCCACAAAACCCTCTGAAGACTTCCGGGGACTGAGCTACAGAAAAACAGGCACTCTATGTCAGTGGCTTAGAGAATGCTAAAAAATATATACGTCCATGGTCCATGAGATACCTCCTATTTACCACAAACTCGTTCTCTTACCTTAGTAGGACATACTTGCTTTAAAGACCATAAATATATGTTATCTTTTGTGGTTTAAAACTACTCTTCAGCTGGGCCCAGTGGCTCACACCTCTAATCCCGAGGTAGCAGGATCTCTTGAGTCCAAGAGTTCAAGATCAACCTGGGCAATATAGCAAGACCTCATCTCTACAAAAAATACAAAAATTACCTAGGTATGAAGATGTGCAACTGTCATCTCAGCTACTTCAGAGGCTATGGTGGGAAGATCACTTGAGCCCAGGAGGTGGGGGCTACAGTAAGCCATGATCACACCACTGCACTCCAGCCTGGGTGACAAAACAAGACCCTGTCTCAAAACAGAACAGAACAGAACAAAAAAAACTAGTTCTCTTATTTCAAAAAAAATGAGATTCTACTTCTAAAATGCAGATGCTAAAAACTGATGTGGTCAGGGCGGCAAGTGTCTCTTTTCATAGAAGAGTTCCATTTTAAAACAGAACTTCCCATCCCAAAGTCTGTACTACTTGCAGAGGAAGAAAAGCATCAAATAGCCATATAATTCCGTGTGACTGTACAGCAATTACATAAGCACCTGTTTTTTAGGAATCACTTGGCAAGTTCTCTCTCCCCTTAATTTTCTGTCCCTCAATCAAGAATTTACCGTCCAAAGGATACCAAATTTCCTGCTGTCATAGCAACTCTTTCTGGAATCTGAACTCACATCAGCTATGCAGCCCACCTCTCTGATGGAGTCTAGTGGTAAGTGCCTGCAACATCCCATAATGGCAGCAGTTGTTCCACCAGTACATGCCCCAGCCATTTGGGTCATCTCTTCATCAGTATGTTTTTTTTTTTACTTTGAGACAGTCTTGCTCTGTTGTCAGGCACCAGGCTGGAGTGCAGTGGTGTGATCTCCGCTCACTGCAACCTCCGCCTCCCGGGTTCAAGCAATTCTCCTGCCTCACCCTCTGAGTAGCTGGGACTACAGGAGCGCGCCACCACGCCCAGCTAATTTTTGTATTTTTTTAGTAGAGATGGGGTTCCACCATGTTGGCCAGGATGGTCTTGATCTCTTGACCTTGTGATCTGCCCACCTCAGCCTTCCAAAGTGCTGGGATTACAGGCGTGCGCGACCGCACCCAGCCACAACGGTATGTTTTAAAAATATTCTTGATAGATCTCATCTCCTTTGTACAAAATCGTAAGCAGGAACTTTTCTTGATCCACACAGAAAGGTAAGAAGTTACAAGTAGAGATGATTTCAGTTCATTACTTCAAATCATACCACATTTGCTCTGTGGGGAAGAATTTTGGTTTGAGTTGGGCATATTGGCCTCTTTTTAATTTGCTAATTACCAATATTAAATGTTTCTCTTTGATAGTGAATTTCTGGCAAAGCGTCTCTTTTCATTCTGTGAACTACTGAGGATTATAAATTCTGAAATCTCCACAGATGGATTAATGATGTGCTAACCACAGTTTCACAGCGAAACCGATGGAGGCAGTTCCACAGCACAAGCAGCCAGGGAAGCGAGGGTCTGGACTGCAGGGGCTGGTCTTACCAAAAATCACAACAATAAAAACAATGGATCTTTACTGGACTTTGACAGTGATTGTTACTCTTCCTAACAGACTGATAACCTGATTTGCCTACAAAAACGTGCATTGTCAAAAACAAATCTGGCAGAGGTCAGGTGAGTATTTGGTGGCTGACTATCAAGGTCCCCTCTGGCTTTGCTCTGCTGCTTTCCCATCACATTTCTGCAAATTCTCTCTGCAGGATATCTTTGTTCTTAAGGAATTCAGGTGTCACAGGCTGCATCCTTTAGCTTTCTTGTAATATCAACTGACCCCTCCACAAAGCCACCCCAAAGGGATATTGGGGTGCTCACCATACGTTAGAGAGAGACAGCTCTAACACAAGTACCCTAATCTTCCTTCCAACCAGATGGCTGCCCCTAGGCCCCACCTATATGGAAATTTTGGATCAGTTACTGTTTAGAGGATTAAGTTTATCCCAAACTGACAGAGAGGCTTCTCCCTGAATCACTGCAAAGCTGGAGAGTGAATCTGTACAAGGACCAGGCCCCCACCAGACATCTGGGCAGCAGGGAGTCTGCTCCTGTTTAGAAACCCATAGAGACCCAGCCAGCCTTAAAGAGCTCTGTGAAGGTGAGAGCGGTGTGTGGAGTGTGAGGAGCAACCCTGCCTAACTCTGCCAAAACACCTAAAGGAAATGTTTGTCTCGGCCAGGAGGAGGTACCGGGCAGAGCCACAGACAGCCCGGCCACACAGCCTCCAGCCTCAGCCTCCAGAAGCAGGCACCGAGTGGAATCCCTTGCCAACCCTCGCTGCAGTAAGTGATGACAGGAGATCTGGTTGTCCTACTGCAGTGAACACTTTGAAGAACAACTGGAGTAAAGTATGCAGGGAGAACCCCAGACTTCGCACGTGCTACTGGGGTACTGATCCTGAGTCAGGGTAGGGACAGGACTTGGGCCTCACCCCCTTATCTCTTACTGAGGACCTCTACCACAAGCTGGTGGTGGGGAGGGCCCAGGGCTGGAGGGGATCCCAACGAGGCCATCCACACCTTGCCCCATAAATCTTACTCAAGACGCCATACCTACTGATTGAGAGACCTTGAGGAAGCTAAACAAAGCAGCTACCACCTTAAATCTTACCCAGGGGAGTTAACCCCATTGCCTGCATGTGCACAAGGCCAGAAGAAAAACTGATCCTTAACCTTAGCTTCATTATAACACCAAAAGTCACATCTGGGTAGAGATTTAACATCCTAATGAGACGTGACACAGGAAGAAGTGTATTCTCATCTGCACAGGTGCTGAGAGTTCCTGCCTCTACATGCCTAACATCACTCCTTTCCCGCTGTGGCCCCTCTAAAACTGCCTTTCCAATGCCCTCCAGGAAGCCAGCTGGGAAATCTCCTCCCTGCGCTGCCTCCCTTATGCCTGGGCACTGCCCCATAAAGCCTTGTCTGGGAAAACTCTTTTGGCCTCGTGACAATTTCTATTGCATTGAGAGCCCAAGAACCCATGGTGGGTAACAAGCTGACCTAGCCATCATGCCAGGCATGGGGGATACAGCTATGAATGGAAACAGTCCCTGAGCTCAAGGAGCTCATAAGCGGAAAGGGAAGGGAAGGAACTGGATGGTGTGGTCAACCAAGACAGGCAAAGGCTCGGTGGGATGCTGTGCAGGGGCTCTGCAAGAAGGCACTGTGGGCCACATTCTCTCGGCCCACCTGGTGCTCACCTGCAGTTGATGGGCAGTTTCTATGCACACTGGGATCTTCCTACTTCAAGAACCTGTCGGCCTCTCCCTTCTTCTTTACAGGAGGATTGCAGGGAGGCCAGGAAGTGTTGAGCACTTAAGGCCCCCCAAAACAACGTTCAACCACTTGCTGAGTATACATCGTGGCTTCCTCCCTGCTCTCTGGGGCAATTCTGAGGGGTGCTCCACCATCTCCGAGAGGTGCCTGGCAGGAGTGAGCTCCAGCGGCTCTCTGCAGTAACTCACTCACGGGCATACTGACTTCCCTGCCTCACTTCCCCACTCTTCACGGGGCTTTCTGGGTCACCTCCCAAGTAAATCACTTGGCTAAAATCCTTGTCTCAGGTTTACCTTGAGGGAGAGCCCAGGCTAAGAGAAAGCTGAGTTATCATGTGGCACTTTTGTGCAAATTAGAAGATGGTCCCTTCCCCCTCCCCCTGGTGGAAGGAGCCCAGGTCAGAGTGCATCCAGAAGAGAGTGACCCAGCCTGGATATTACCACCTTTCTCCAGCTGCCTGCAGACAAGCACCTTTCAAGTAGTGCCTGTGGGATTCTCTGACACTTCCTGATAGCCAGGCCTCAGCAGACACGTTCCTTATTTTCTTGAGATATGAAGCACAGATACATAGTCTCCTATGCAAACTCCTCAGGCCAGATGAGTATCAGAATTTGAGCAGCTCGTATTCCATATTTGACATATCACCCCTGGAAGAGTCTGAGACCACACTCCCTAATCAATCAGTTGAAAATTTCTTGGACAGCATGGTGGCTCACGCCTGTGATCCTGGCACTTTGGGAGGCCGAGGCAGGAGGGTCATTTGAGCCCAAGAGTTCAAGACCAGTCTGGGCAACATAACAAGACCCAGTCTACAAAAGTTAAAAATTTTAAAATAAAATGAAATAAAATTTCTGCTTCTGCATGTTTAACATAAGGAGTTTGCCCCAACTCTCCAAAAATGTCGGTTCTCAGAAGATTTCAAATTTCAAATTGTAGACAAGTGATTATGGAGCTGTTTGGTGTCCTGTCCATTCAAATCGTATGACTCCAAGGCCCACTTCATGCCCCTCCTCTTTCATGACCTCTTCTCTAAATTCTGAAGGACTCACAGGGTTTATGGATAAGATACAGCACTACCAGCGTAGTACTACTCTCTATTTTCTTGTAGTTTTTCATGCATTCGTTCTGTCTTCTGTTTCAGTTGTATAAATCATTGAAGGCAGAAATCACGTTTTATGTAGGATGTTGCATTGGACAGGATTCTGGGTTGTGTGAAAAACAAATTCAAACCAGTGTTCTAAAAGCTGAATTTTTTGGCAGAGCACAGCCGTTCATACTTATAATCCCAGCACTTTGGGAAGCCACAGCGGGTGGATCACTTGAGTCCAGGAGTTCGAGACCAGCCTGGGCAACACAGTGAAATCCCGTTGCTAGAAAAAAATACAAAAATTAGCCAGGTGTGGTGGCATGCGCCTGTAGTCCCTGCTACCTGGTGGGGCTGAGGCTGGAAGATTGCTTGAATCTGGGAGGTGGAGGTTGCAGTGAGCAGAGATCACCCTTGCACTCCAGCCTAGATGACAGAGCGAGACTCTGTCTCAAAAAAAAAGAAAAAAAATCTGAATTTTTGCTTTTGTAATTGAAAAGTGCAGAATTAGCCTTTGATTCAGGCCCAGATGGAGTCAGGGGCTCCACCAGTCCATCGGGCTCTGTCTTGTGGCTTTCTCTGTGTCTCTTTGTTCCATTTTTGCTCCTTTCTTGGTCTCATTCTTGACCGGCTTTCTCCACGGGTTAGCCCTGAGAGACACAAAGCTTACAGCAGTTAGCTGAGCAATCCCCAGGAAGAGACAGCTTCTGTGTCCTGATATTTTCACAAAACTCCCACCAAATCCTCTCATTGGCCAGCTTGGCCCTGACCCAATCTCCTTGGCCAAGGGTGGTGGCCCTCTCCTTGACTGGCCGTGAGTACCCGTGTCCCCCTGGAACCAGTGCTTTCGGATGCTGTTGGTGAAATGCGAAATGACACAGCTCCTAGCAAGGGGCAACTGTATATATGTGCATCCTCTGATCCAGCAATCCCACCTCCAGGATTGTCCTACCAATACAGTGTAACAAACAGCATATGTATGCATAAGGCGATTCATCACAGAACTTCATAATAACAAAAGATTGGAAATAATCAAATGCCCATCAACAAGAGGCTGGTTTAATCAACTGTGGCACCTTCATATAATGGAGTTGCTAAAAGGAGTGAAGAATATTATGATGGTTAATTTTATATGTCAACTTGATGGGACCCGGGGGGTCTAGATACTTGGTCAGACATTCTTCTGGGTGTTTTGGATGGGATTAGCATGTAACTCGTTAGGCGGAGAAAAGCAGATTGCTAGCACTAATGTGGGTAAGCCTCAGCCAATCAGTCCAAGGCCTAAACAGAACAAAAAGGCTAGCCCTCCCCTGTGTAAGATAATTCTGTCTGGTGTCCTTTGAGCTGGGATGTTAGCTTTTTCCTGGCTTTGAACTGAAGCACTGGCTCTTCCTGAGTCTTGAGCCTGCCAGCCTTGAACTGAAACTACACCATGATCTCGCCCGTGTCTCCAGATTGCTGACTCACCCTGCAGACCTTGGGACTCGTCGGCCTCCGTAACCGTGTGAGCCAATTCCTTGTAATAAACATCTTTCTATATATACACATGTGCACATTGACACAAATACATGCAGCCATATCCCTTGCCCAGCACACATCCTACTGATTCTGTGTCTCTGGAGAAAGAACCCTGACTAATACAAAAACCTACATTTACCACTGTGGAGTAGTCGCCAGTATACTTCATTAAATGACACAAACAAGACAGGGAGAGCTGTATGTGATTTGTTAGCATATGTACATTTTGCTTGTATTTTTTTAAATGGAAAGGTAAATAAGAAAACATATACATGGTTATCTGTAGGCGACAAGGAAGAAAAAAGTGAAGAAATCAGAGATTTGGCTTTGGAATCACACATACACACACACACACACACACACCAGATAGAGTTTCCCTCTGTCACCCAGGCTGGAGTGCAGTGGCACAAACACAGGTCACTATAGCCTCGATCTCCCAGGCTCCAGCAATCCTCCCGCCTCAGCCTCCTGAGTAGATGGGACTACAGGTGCTCACCACTATGCCCAGATAATTTTTTTTTTTGTAGAGTTAGAGTTAGGGTCTGCCTATGTTACCCAGGCTGGTCTTGAACTCCTGGGCTCCAGCAATCCTCCTACCTCAGGCTCCCCATGGCATGAGCAACGGTGCCCAGCCCAAATAAATATTCTTAAATGATTATAAAACAAAATCAAATGAAGTCTTTATCATATTATACTTTCCTAGATTAAAATTAGGAAACCTGGCCTGACAAAGTATGTCTGGGACCCCCCACCCACCAGTTGAAAGAGGTCATCTTGAAACAAGACAAAATTTTGCGTTTTCTAGGATAACGTGAGGCTGTGCAGAACCAATGGTACAGAATGTTTGACACTGGGACGGTGCGAGCAGATGTGGGGCCTTGTGGTTGCTGCACTGTTTGAGGTTGGTCACACAGACACGCTCAATAACACTTCCTGATTAACTGAATGTGTCAATCAATTAACCTACATAGGGAGGCCAATATTGCTAAAGTTACTCAGCCTGGAACAATGAGAAACTACTCAGATTGCTATAAATCTATACTATAGATGGAAAGCATCCTGTTATAGAAAGGAAATGGGACAAGGCAAGAAAAACAGTAATCCCAGTCAGCCTTGTGAGACAGTGAAAATCTACACGGCAGAAAAACGTGCCCATCCAGGGACATTCGGTCAAGGTCTGAGAAAGAGTCTAAGGATTTGAGCAAGGACTTGTCAAAACCCATGCTTCATTTTTGGAGCAGAAGAAGCTCAGAAATTCACATCATGGAAGCTTTGACACAACCTCATCTGAGAAACTGGGCCATTTGAAAGTACTTTGCATCCAACTTCTCAAATTGTGGGCTTTCAAATCATGAGGCTGCAAGGGACTCATCTACTGTTATATGGTAATCCATCACTCCACGTGACAAAGTATTTCATGATTAATCACTAAAAATATCTGCTGTTTCATTAAGAGAAGACCTCTATTTGATGATGCGTGCTCAAGATGAAAGAGTAGCAGCCTATGATGGACATCCCATCCTGCTTGTCCATAGCAAAGCTGAAACCGGGCCAGGCACTGCGGCTCACACCTGTAACAATCCCAACACTTTGGGAGGCTGAGGCAGGTGGATTACTTGAGCCCAGGAGTTTGAGATGATGAGACCCTCATCTCTACAAAAAATACAAAAATTAGCCAGGCATAGCAGCATGTGCCTGTAGTCTCAGCTACCTGAGAGGCTGAGATGGGAGCATGGCTTGAGCCCCAGGGGGAAGAGGTTGCAGTGAGCCAAGAGCGTATTGCTGCACTGCAGCCTGGGAGACAGAGTGAGGCCCTGTCTCAAAAAAATAAAAAATAATAGGTGCAGCCAATGCACCATAAATGCAAAAATCCAGCCCCTTCTGTCCCTCACACATGGCTTTAGATGATTATACCCTAAGAAAAAAACAGGTCAGGCTTGCTTCTGGCACTACTTAAATTCATTTGTATTCTGTGATTACCCACTGGGTCCCTAGACATTGCAATCATTATCAATTGTGCTGAACTTAAATAGGTCAGTAGGAGCCTGGCGGACTCCACAACCCCAGCCACAGGGATTGGCAATTCCTTTGCAGGGAAGCTTGGAGGGAGAGGCCACAGAGGCAAAAACTCGGTAAAAGAAAGTGGCTCTCACAGCCATCTCCCTAGTCTCAGCAAAGGTTCCATTTCTTTGCCCCTGGACGAAACACCCTGAGCCATATCCCCGGGTCGGGGGGCGCAATTGTGCCCTAGTTCCAACAATGGTGGCTGCCTCTCTAATACACCTGTATTGGCTGCCTTCCCTTCCAGATCTCATTTCCCTGTGTCCTAACTGGTACTTCCTGGAATAAACTGTTTACACTCCAATGTCTTTCTCAGGGTCTGCTACTCAGAACCCAAATTAAAACAGTCCCATATATCTATAAACCCCTCTGAGCCCAGCAGCTCGTGAGAGGGAATCCAGGCTGTCTTACTAGATAGTTGTGCTAGAAGCAGTGTCAGTACTGCAAGGAATTGAGCCAGAACCATGCAGACAGAAACCACAAGGCCAGGGGGCCATATGGTGGCTGCATTCTGTTGAGCCCACTGCAGATAGACAGAATGATATTCCACATGACTGACTGCTGGTGCATGAGTGAGCCCGGCGACACAGCTCAGCAGAACTGTAAACTCCTGAGCGATAACGAAGGGTGGTTGTTGAGACCCATGAAATTTGAGATCATTTGTTATGCAGCAATCAATAACTGCTACAACGTGCTTGCTTTTTCGTGTTTCTATTAAATAACAGGGAAAAAATGCCCCTAAGTGTTAACAAACAAGTCCAGAAAATCATAGAAGGATAGCACCATTGCCTCAAATGAGAAAGAGAGCGGAGATTCGAGATTGCAATTGGCCTGCAGCTTTTAACTAGACCCATCAAAGGGCTCCAAACACTTCCTTTCTTTTTTTTTTTTTTTTTGAGACGAAGTCTCACTCTGTCTCCCAGTGGCATGATCTTCGCTCACTGCAACCTCCACCTCCCAGGTTCAGGCAATTTTCCTGCCTCGGCCTCCTGAGTAGCTAGAATTACAGGCGAGTGCCACCACGCCCAGCTAATTTTTGTATTTTTAGTAGAGACGAGGTTTCACCATGTTGGTCTTGAACTCCTGACCTCGTGATCCACCCGTCTCGGCCTCCTAAAGTGCTGGGATTACAGGCGTGAGCCACCGTGCCCAGCCCCTACTTCTTTTCTTTTTAACATGTTGTTCCTTGTACTGCGACAGGCCCAACTGCAGTACAAGGCAGTGCCTTCTCTATCACCCACTCCAAATATTCATGCTGGGGCCCTGAGCTCTTCAAATAACAAAGTCATCTGCTTTCAGGCAGAGGGTGAGAAAGTGTGTCTAGTGTTCAGGCTATACATGGTACTGCACTGTGTGGCTCACAAAGGCCCTAGAAGCCTTGAGGTAGGATTCAAGGTGACCTGGTGTTTCCATCTCACTGTGATAAGAAGAACCAAAGGACGATCTGGACTCCAGAATGCAACACACCGGCCTGGGAGGACCACTGGCCCTCTTCAGCTCTCAAAATGTTTCTTGAAGTACAGAATGGAAGAAAATATTTGCAAGACACATGACCAGAAAGGATTTGTACCTAGAATATATAAATAACTCTTGTAACTCAATAATAAAAACACAATCCGATTTTTTAAAACTGGGCAAAACATTTGAACTGGAGCTTCACCAAATATTTTTTTTTTCCTGAAGGCAAAGTCTCACACTGCACTCCCAGGCTGGAGTGCAGTGGTGCCCTCACAGCTCACTGCAGCCTCAAAGTCTTGGGGTCAAGCAATTATCTCCCCTCAGGCTCCCTAGTAGCTGGGACTACAGGTGTGCAGCAGCCCACCTGGCTAATTTTTAAATTTTTTGTGGAGACGGGGATCTCTCTATGTTGCCCAGGCAGGTCTCGAACTCCTGGCTTCAAGGGATCCTCCCACTTAGCCTCCTAAAGTGCTGGGATTACAGGCATGAGCCACTGTGTCCAGCCTGAAAGAAAATTTTGAAATGGCTTATATATACATGAAAAGATGTTCTACATTATTAATCATTTGGGAAATGCAAATTAAAATCATACTGAGATAGCTCTACAAATTCACAAGTGTTGGCAAAGATGTAAGGCAACTAGAGCTCCCCCAGTCTGCTGGTAGAAATGTAAAAGGGTACAAACGCTTTCGAAAATAATTTGGCAGTTTTTTAAAAAGTTAGACATACTTTTCATATGATCCAGCCCTTTCACGTTTAGGTATTGACCTAAGAGAAATGGAAGCGTACGTCCATACAAAGAGGTGAACATGAGTGCTCCTGGAAACTTTATTTGGAAAAGCTGCGAACTAGAAACAATCCATACGTTCTTCAACAGATCATATGACTTGACAGTGAAAAGAAACCAGCTGCTGATGTCCACAACAGCAACAAATCTTAAACTCATCATGGTGGGTGAAGGCAGCCATGCTGTGCTGACGCACCTTGTTTCCCTGTATATAAAATTCTAGGGAATGAAATACTAATCCAACGTGGCAGAAAGCAGATCTGGGGATGGGATGGTTAGTAGTGGAAGACTGTAAGGGGTACGAGGGAAATTTGAGAATAGTGTCTATGTTTATTATTATAATTTTTCCAGGGTGAAGTTTTCAAGGCTGTACACTCGTATCAGAAATCACTGAGTTGTGTACTGAAAAAACATTTCTCCTCAGGGAGGAAAGAAGGCGTGGCACCTGGTGTTCCTGTTCTGGAAAATTCCAGTTCCCACCCGCATTTATAGAGAGGTTTTCTGCCTCCAAATTGTCTTTCGTAGGCAACATGGAATGGAGCAAGCATGGTCTTTGTGCTGCATTCTGCCAGGGACCTGGAAACGTCAGAGCCCAGGGTCATCCTCTGTCCTCAGCAGATGAGGAAGACAAAAGGTTATGTGACTGACCCACGATCACTCACTGAGTCACGGTCCAGCCAGTGATTTGTCCTCCCATATCCCGTCTGTGGACCTGAGCTCGGGTCACCAGGTCACACAGCTTCCCAAGCCCTTCACAGCCACCTGGTGTTTTTCTGGCGTTGTGTTTTCCCCTCTGAGTGCTGGATTGAGACCATTTTCTCTAAAGTTCGGAGTTTTTAAGTACGCTCTTGGAAACCAGTCCTGATTTTCAATAAAATCGTATTCCTCATTCCATTGTATCCCTAGGTCACAGATAAACAGCTCTTTAGTCCTCCTGAGTCGCTTTGATCATTGGTCCTTTCATCCCAGATCTATACCGGTGGCCTCAGCCCTCTGGAGCCCGCATGAGCCCAGACTCTGTAAGGGTAATCTGTGGATCAGTCCGACATACATATGCTTAGCTGGAGTCATAAATGCCTTCATTATTCCAGACCACCCAGCTAATATTTTATTTTCAATATGAATGCCCGAGCCGTACAATGGCCTTGTTGTACTGCACACTTAGGCTGTGGCAAAGCCCGACCGTAATCTCCTCGTTCATAAAGGACCCACAGGGCTCAGGTTATCCTCACTACTTTTGTGAGCACTTGCAAAATCCTTTGGGAAACCAGTGTAGTTTACAGCGATGTCTTGGGCCACTTGTCTCCCCAGCCCCTCCTAGCCATTCATGGGGGATTTCCAAACGGCCCCACGCACCACACACAGGGTGGCCGCCCCCAGCGCCGGCGCACGCCCACGTGCCAGGACCAACTCAGAGGCTCAACTTGGTGCTGGGGGAGGCTCTCCCCTCTCCCCTTCCCTGCAGGCCCCCTCCCTACCCACTTTCTGCCTCTGCTCTTTCTCTTGAAAGGAGCTTGTACTCGGCTGCACGCTTAACCGAAATATAGGAGGGCATCAAAACGTGAAGCCAGTGGTGGAATAAAAGACTTGCAGTGTTGACCACGGTCCATCCTGCCTCGACATACCCTGCAGGAGAATAAGAGGAGATGCCTGTCTGGTGTGGATAAAAAAAACCCACCTTGGCTGTTTATTTTTCCAGTGGTTAAAAATGCCCCTTCACTGCTTGTAAATTGTTGCGGAAGATCCTCAGTTTTAGGCACTGAAAAAGAAGACACTTGTAGAATTGTGCACCAGCACCGTGGTGTGCAGAGCGGCCCATGGACCAGCAGCTTTGGTATCACTTGGGAGCCTGTGAGAAATGCAGAGTCCTAGGTCCCCACCCTGTTTTTCCAAATCAGATTCTGTAGTTTAACAAGGTCCCCAGGTGATCACAGTCCAAGAAGTTATGCTCAAAAAAAAAATCACTGTTGAATGTTCCAAAGCAAGAAAGCTAATCAGCCACCTTGAACAGACCACCTTGAAAATGGGGAAGGAGCTATTGTTTCCCAGGCCTTTCAGGCAGTTTTCAGCATTCCAGAATTCCCTAAAAGATGTGATTCCCTGCTGGACGCAGTGGCTCATGCCTGTAATCCCAGCACTTTGGGAGGCCGAGGTGGGTGAGGTTAGTAGTTCAAAACCAGCCTGGCCAACATGACGAAACCCCATCCTACAAAAAACACAAAAATGAGCCAGGCATGGTGGCACATGCCTGTAATCCCAGCTACTCGGGAGGCTGAGGCAGGAGAATCACTTGAACTCAGGAGGCAGAGGTTGCAGCGAGCCAAGATTGCGCCACTGCACTCCAGGCTGGGCGACAGAGTGAGACTCTGTCTCAAAAAAAAAAAAAAGAGTTGATTCCCCAGTGGCCTTGGTGGGAAGAACATAGTCTAGGTTGGGACATGAGGCCCAGACTTGGCATATTCTTGGGGCAGGGGGTGGGGGGTAGAGGGAAAGCTACAAGAGACATCAGCCCTCCATGACTTCAATAAAAGCCACCCCAGGGTCACAAACTCACAACCGTAGAGGTGACAGCTACCCTTACCAATCTTGATGACCCTCAATCACATGCCATAAAAACATTTCTATTTAAGATAATTCCCTATTGTAGAAGTATTTTTGTTCCTTCTCTTTTTAGACTTGTTTTTCCATGACACACACATATACTTCAACTTGGGCTACCAGAATAATAGAAGGGAAACATTTTCATTCATATGACGTTGTCTTTGCCTAGTTAATTACTCTCCAGGAAAAGTCAAGTTCATGTCACTACCCTGGAGTTTTCTCATTTGATCTGCTACACTGGCTTCATCAGGTAAAGAGATGGTACCGGCATCAAGCAGGGATTGGCCAGTGACACTGCTGAATGTGCTGCAAGGCACAGAACTTCCCCACCGCAAGGAATGACCCAGCCCAAAAGGTCAAAAGCCCTGAGGCTGAGAAATCCTGCTCTGGACAGCTCCTGCTCGAACCACATCCTGGAGCTGTTCTAACATTGATCCCACAGCGAGTTCCCTCAAGCTGCTGCCCACACACAGCCGTGTGCCTCACTCCTTTGGGAGCACATATGGATTGACCAGTGATCACATGCCACACTTATTGAATGCTTCATCTATTCCAGGCATTGCTCTGGGAGCTTTCTATGCACTTTCCAGCAACCCATTTATGCTTCACAACAAACTTGGAGCCTTAGAAGCTACTCTTATTATCATCCCATTCAACAGATAAGGACAACTGAGACCCAGAGGGGAACACTTTGCCTGAGGTAAGGGGTGAAGCCAGGGTTTGCACCCAAGTGCATTGTATCCAGAACCCATCTTCTTAACCACAACACAATTCTGATAACTAAATACCTGCCAAGAAACTGGGGGTGACAGGTACTCTCTGCACCACAGTCAGGCTCCCAGGAGCCATAGGCCATGGGCAAGGCCTGCTCTTCTCAGGAAAACACGCTTCTTTACAAAGACTGCTTTGCTCCAGGCACCAATCCCAGGCACCAGCTTGAGCATGAGAAGTAAGAGGGAGGGCCAGGCCCAATGGCTCATGCCTGTCATACAGCATTTTGGGAGGCTGAGGTGGGTGGATCACGAGGTCAGGAGTTCAAGACCAGTCTGGCCAACATGGTGAACCCTTGTCTCTACTAAAAGTACAAAAATTAGCCGGGCGTGGTGGTGCATGCCTGTAATCTCGGCTACTCAGGAGGCTGAGGCAGGAGAATCGCTTGAACCCGGGAGGCAAAGTTTGCAGTGACCCAAGATTGCACCCCTGCGCTCCAGCCTGGACAGAGTGAGACTCCATCTCAAAATAAAAAATAAATTAAAAAAAAAAAGACTTAAGAGGGAAAAGAACCAGGGTTCATTCTGGGAAAGCCCAGCGGTTAGGAAGTTGAAGATGTCTCTGCGGGATGGTGTGCCATTTCCTGAGAGTCTGTTCTGCAGCCGTAGCTTAAAAGTGGGCGGGACGAAGACTCTGAATCCTCCCGGTCTATGGTTGCTGGAGGAAAAGAGAGAAACAGCCCCGAGTCTGGCAATCTGGCTTGGATGAGTGCGTGGTCATGATTCTGTTCTTAGCGTTTGAGGAACAAAATACAATGTCAACTGATGGTGGCAGATCTGAGAAGTCCCATTTTTTTCTTTTTTAAGAGACATTATCTCACTCTGTCACTCTGGAGTGCACAGATATGATCAAAGCTCACTGTAACCCTGAACTCCTGGGCTCAAGGCACCCTTCTGTCTCAGCCCTCCAAGTAGCTAAGACTACAGGTGCCCACCACCATGGCCAGCTAATTTATTTCCTTTTCTTTTGTTTTTGTTTTGTTTTTGAGATAGAGTTTTGCTCTTGTTGCCCAGGCTGGAGAGCAATGGTGCCAACTCAGTTCTCTGCAACCTCTACCTCCTGGGTTGAAGCGATTCTCCTGCCTCAGCCTCCAAGTAGCTGGGATTACAGGCGTGTGCCACCGCACTTGGCTGATTTTGTCTTTTTAGCAGAGACAGGGTTCGCCATGTTGTTTAGGCTGGTCTCAGACTTCAGACCTCAAGTGATCCACCCACCTTAGCCTCCCAAAGTGCTTGGATTACAGGTGCCTTGGATTACAACCTCCCAAAGTGCTTGAGCCACCACGCCTGGCCGCCAGGTAATTTCTTTAAAGTTTCTTTTGTAGATACAACGTCTTGCTATGTTGCCCAAGCTGGAGTGCAGTGGCATGATTGTAGCTCACTGTAATCTCAAACTCCTGGCCTCAAGTAGTCTGCCTCGGTCTCCCAAATCACTAGGATTATAAATATGAGCCACCACACCTGGCCAGAATCCCATTCTTCTAGAAGAAAAGCTGAATCACATTTGAGGAAAAGGTGTGAAACTTTAGCATCGTGATTCCCCAAAACCCCCCTTCCTTCGAGTGTCTCGCCAACCACACGGCTAACGGCCCCTTTCTCACCACCCTGCCTTGCAACCCTAACCCAGACTGGAGCCAGAACCATCTATGTATTTTACAAAAGACAATCAAAGACGGTGTGCAGTAAATGCAGCCATTCATCAGCCCTTGTGGAGAGACACTGAAGTGCAAATACTCAAATAATTTAACATAAGCATTTTACTGGCATAGATATAATTTCTTTAGATGAGGCATACCTGGTAAGAATGTAAGTCGACACCAGTCATCATGTATATCAACCATTTATGGACAGATCCCTGAATGCTAGGTGCTGAGTGCTAGGCACAGTTTATATACATGTCTTAAATAAGATTAAATGATCTTCATGAAGTAACTTGCCCAGAGTCACACAGCTGGCCAGTGGCAGAACCAGAACCCAAGCCTCTTTCCAACTCACTAGGCTGGACTGTTGTCCCCTGGATCAATGAAACTGTCATTAAGATTCTTCTTATAAATTGGGCACCCCGATCCTACAGCACCCAGGTTGTGGCTTCCTCTCACAGTCCCTCAGAGTCACTCAGCAACATCCCCACACGACCATGCTGTAAGTGCGTGGAGAATGAGGTGGCCTTCCCTCTCAGCTACTCCTGGAGAACGAAGTGACCTAAGGGTCCATCAGCATGCTGAGTAGAGCTACTAGGGGCAGAGGCTTTCCGGGGAGAGAGGAGACTTTTGTTCCCTCGGCAAAAAGAAGACAGAAAAAGTGCTGCCTTTCCAAAAGGCAAAAAGAGTGTATAACAAAATTACCAGGAAGGAACGGGTGGAGGAGAGGGAAGCCTTCAGCACACTTCCTCTGGCTCCTCTTTCTGAGGACGCTTTATCTCTATGTCAGCGCTTCTAATGAGGGGACAGTTTTTTACCAACCAGGGATTTTTGTCTGTGTCTAGAAATATTCAGGCCATAACTGTGGGGGAGGAGAGCTACTGGCCTCTACTGGGTAGAGGCCTGAGATGCTCTTGAACACCCTACAGTGCACAGGACATTTGCAACAAAGGATTATCTGCCCCAAAATGTCAGTGGTGCTGACGGTGAGAAACTGCTCTATGGGATAAAACATGGAGCTTCACAAGCCCAGGTCAAGCACAGGATATTTGGGTGAAAACTACAAGTCATCAACAGCTTTGAGAAAAGCGTCTCTCATTTTTATGTGGCCCCGCTTTTCTCTCTGCCAGCAAATGAACAGGGATTCAGAAATGTGGACTCTTTGTTCCCCACCCCTGAATCTGGAAGCAGAAGAAAAGCGAGTCTCGGCTGGGCGCAGTGGCTCTCACCTATAATCCTAGAACTTTGGGAAGGCTGAGGCGGGTGGATCATCTGAGGCCAGGAGTTCGAGACCAGCCTGGCCAACATGGCAAAACCCTCATCTCTACTAAAAATACAAAAATTAGTCAGGTGTGGTGGTGGGTGCCAGTAATCCCAGCTACTTGGGAGGCCAAGGCAGGAGAATCGATGGAACCTGGTTGAAGTGGAGGGAGGCTGCAGTGAGCTGAGATCACATCACTTCACTCCAGCCTGGGCAAAAGAGTGAAACTCTATCTTAAAAAAAAGAAAGAAAGAAAAGCGAGTCCCAACACAAAACAGGTGTTCTTGCTGCCCTGATGCACCTCGACAATCATCAGTGAGGCTGGGAGTCCTTTACCCCTCCTTAGAGTAATGGGAGGTTCTGAGAAAAAAGTTAGTCCAGCAAAATGTGGAGAAAACAATGGGAAACAAGAATTTTCCAGAAAGATTTTTCTGGGACCCTCTCTCTGAAGTAAAGTAAAATGTGTGATTTAAAAAAGAAAGGTGAAACAAACAAATACCACATGGGAAACAAAAGTACAAGGCAGGTATTGTCTCTGCAACCCAGGACAGGTCAGCATGCTTGTGAGAAGGAATGTGACATTCACAGGACAGTCCTAGGCTGGGACCTCCAAGAAGCAGACATTGAGATGGAGTTAGGATTGCAGAGGATTTATTGGGTAGTGGCATCTTCTAACAAAAACAGGTGGGTGCGATATTGGGATAAAGGGTGCAACCCAAACTGTGCTGAAGACATGGCAAAGGGCCGGGAATTGACCAGGCCCCACCTCCCCACCTTGCTCAGTCTTTGGCTGCCCCTCCCCAGAACAGCATGTCATCAGCCAGCCACACTCCTGGGCAGCACCTCTCTGAAGGGGAAACTGAGTCATGCCTCAGGTTGGGCTCCTCAGACGAAGACCCTGAGACAGGGATTTGTGTAAAAACGATTTATGAGAAATTATTCAAAGGGAAAACCTGGGAGTGGGGTAGCGGACCAGAGAAGGGAGGGAGCCTGTGGGACGTAAAAAAGTTCCTTTTCAAAGTTTCCTTTCGTGTTAAAGAATAAATCATAAGAGTGCTACTAACTCTCTGTTAAGCCCTATCCTATGTAGCTGTTAAACATGCCATGCTTACAGGTACATAGTACATTTTATGTCCTTGTACTTTAACCAGGACTCTGTGCTTGACATGCTCACAGGCATGTCCCAGCTCTCCATTGCTTTTACTTGTTTAGAGAAGTTTTAAGTTGTTAGCCAATCAGGTTTTAGTTTAGATTGTGAGGTCTGGCTCCAGCCAATGGAGATCAGACGCAGCAGTAAGGACAACCCCAAATGCATAAGGGATAAATTTGTCAGTTTTCCTTTTTTCATTGCACTCTCTGGCAAGATGGCTAGTGACAGTAGCCTTCCTGCAGTCCAGGAAGTAAAAATTGCATTGTTGAAAGATCCTTTGTCTCAGTGCTGAATTTTCTTTGCGGCACCAAGCATCTGTTTCCAACATAGCCCAAGCCAGTTGAGAGAGTAGGCAAAGTCCCACAGAGAGAAACCTTGGCTTAGCCCCAGTGAAGGCACACCCTTGACCAGTCAGGGTTGTTGGCCAGCCGCAGCCTATAACCCAGCTGCCCTGTGAATCGCAGGTCAGGGCTAGCCCCAAGGGGTAGTGAATTCCCAGGCGCTGCTTGTTCCCTGAGCCCACAGGCAAAGTGAGTTCCGGTAGCTTCTGGAGAGTGCGCAAAGAGACTCAGGTGCTAGCTGTTGGCAGTGAAGACACCCAGTCACAGTTGTGCCTGAACATGGCCAAGAGCCCGAGGGCACCTGAGTGGAGTTCTGGCAGCAGCCAATATAGGTAGAAACTCACATATTAGCAATGCAGAGAGGGAAAATTGGAAATGGAATCTATTATTATTATGAGCATTTTAAGACAGAGTCTCACTCTTTTGCCCAGGTTGGAGTGCAATGGGGTGATCACAGCTCACTGCAGTCTTGACCTCCTGGGCTCACATGATCTCCCCGCTGCCTCAGCCTCACAGGTTGCTTAGCCTAAAGGAGCACACTCCCCACCCCCACGCCTGGCTTTTTCAATTAAAATTTTTGTAGAGACGACATACAGCTTTGTTGCCCAGGCTGGTCTCAAACTCATGTCTTCAAACCATCTGCCCACCTCAGCCTCCCAAAGTGCTGGGATTACAGGCATGAGCCATCATACCCAACCTAAAAATCAATTACTTTTAAAGGTTTGTTCAAGTATTAATTTAAAAGTTAACCTGACTTTTCGTTTCTCTAAAAAAAAAAAGCCGAGTATGATGAAGCTTCGCACTTGCTGTGAGTGCAGCAAGTGAGCTCCACATTCTGCTTCCCTCTCTCCAGTGCCAGTGAGGCTCCAGCTCCTTGTCCAAGATGTTTGAGGGGCCCACGGAGACCCACTGACGGTTAGCAGAGGAATAGGTACCAAGAGCAATGCAAAGGAGATGTGAAGCCATTTGCTTCCCTCAACAAATGTGATGTGTTTCCCACAACCTCAATAAAGCCTTTGGGGCATAAAAAAGAGAGTCTGTCTACAGCTTCACCGAGCACTGAAGGGTATAGTTCAGGTAAATCAGAAGTTCTTCTCAAAGTGCTTTACCCCATACTTGTATTGCAGAAGTTTGCTGGCGGGCTTATTTTCCGTTCTTTCAGTATTTTTCTCTGTGGGTCTCTATAGGGAAGTTTTCCAAAAGAAACCTCAGGATTCTTATTTCTCAGGTTCTTGTAGGGGTGGTATATGGGTCAAAGGTGTCTCCCCACCACAAACTAAAGCTCATTTGGAATTCTTGCAATTAACTTTACCATTGTCAGCAATGGAACCAGGTCACTCTGATCCCAATACTGCTGCCTTCAAATCTGAGTTATCCATGTGGACAGTTTAGGGTAGGTGAGCCACAAATTGTCAGACTTCTATGGGGTGGTATGTAAGCATGTATTGTATAACTCACTTAATTTGCCTTTTCTTTTGCTTATTATTTTATTTGCTTATTTGATTTTTTGTTTTTGTTTCTTGAGATGGAGTCTTGCTCTGTCACCCAGGCTGAAGTGCAGTGGTGCCATCTTGGCTCACTGGAACCTCTGCCTTCCAGGTTCAAGCAATTCTCCTGCCTCAGCCTCCCAAGTAGCTGGGATTACAGGCACATGCCACCACACCTAGCTAATTTTTGTATTTTTAGTAGAGATGAGGTTTTGCCACGCTGACCAGGCTGATCTCGAACTCCTGACCTCAGGTGATCTGCCCGGCTCAGCCTCCCAAAGTGCTGGGATTACAGGGATGAGCCACCAGGTCCAGCCTGGTTTTTTGTTTTTTAAGAACACTTTCTAATTTAAAGACAAATCGAGAAGATAATATAGAGTTCCTATATAGCCTCCGACACACAGATTCTCCTATTACTAACATCTTACATTACTGTAGTACAGAGACTACAATTGATGAACCAATATTGACACACTAGTATTAAGCAAAGCCCATAGTTTATTTGGATTTTCTTGGTTTTCTACCTAATGTCTTTCTCTCTGCATTCGGATGTTGCCAGGATCCTGCATTACGTTTGACTGTCATATCTCTTTACGCTCCTCTGGACTGCAAGTTTTTCAGACTTTCTTCTTTTTTGATGGCTTTGACAGTCTTGAGAAGTACGAGCCAGGTGTATTATAGGATGTCCCTCTGTTGGGATGTCTCTGGTGTTCTTCTCCTGACTAATTGGGATCATGGATTTGGGGGAGGAAGACCACAAGAGATAAAGTGCTACATCACTTCATATCAAGCGTACACACAGTCAATGTGATTACGGCTGTTGATGTTGACCTTGATTACCTGGATAAGGTAGTAGTTCCCAGGTTTCTCCACTATACGTTACTCTTTTATTGCCCTGTGTCACCTTGTACTCTTTGGAAGGAAGCCACCATGTGTGATCCACACCAAAGGAGCAGGAAGTTGTGCTCTATCTCTTTTTGGCTGGACCCTCCATAGTTTACTTGATATTCTGCACAGAGATTTGTCTCTTCTCCCCCATTAATTAATTGATGCATCATTTATTTATATCAGTGTGGATTCATAGATGTTAATTTTCAACTTTACCTTTGCAACTTTGACTTTATTTGATACTACTGTATTTATTCTGTTGCCCAAATTGTTCCAGCTCTGGCCATTGGGAGCTCTTTGAGTGGCTTCTGTGCTCCTTGGACAAGCCCCCATGAATGTGTGTTCGTTTTTTTTATCACTGCCTTATTTTCTGGTAGTACAGGTTGTTTCAAGGTCATCTCATATTTTCCCTGCCCCAGTTCTAGAAGGAGACATTTTTCCAAGGAAAATGTTTTTTGTTTTTGTTATTTTTGCAGAATGGTATTTAAAGCCAAGGTCTGAACTTGTTGCTTGTGGTTACTGAGATGTCATTGATTTTAGGACCTCTCAGCTGACAGAACAGAGAAATGTATAGTCATATGTTACATAACGTTTCAGTCAACGGCAGACCACATATGCAACGGTGGTATCATAAGATTAAAATACCGTATTTTTACTGTAACTTATTTATATTTAGATGCATTTAAATATATGAATATTTCTCCTTATGTTACGATTGCCTACAGCATTCAGGTGCTGTACAGGTGTGTAGCCTAGAAGCAATAGACTATACCATGTAGCCCAGGTGTGTAGCAGGTCGTACTATCTAGGTTTGTATAAGCACACCCTATGATGTTCACACGACACAGTTGTCTAACAATGATTAATCGGGACATGTCCTGGTTGTTAAGTGATGCCTGACTGTATGTATATGTGCATATTCACAAATATGCTCATATGGAATTGTCTGTATTTATACCGAGTTCAACACGAGTTGTTATTGATATCTCCAACTCTAATTCACTACCGCGTGGGTCATTCGAGTCTTCTCTCCTTGTTCAGCGTAAATTCCTGCTCCAACAGTAAAAAACCTGGCTTCCATCGACACTGTTCTTAACTGCTTAGTGTCAAGCACATGTATGGAATCTGGTTTGTTAGCCCATCCTCTGTGAGAAACAGGTTCCTCCGAGCATGGTACTCATGTGCAGTCCTTTTGCCTTTAGTCCTACACATTCTATTCACTTCCCAAGGTGCTTAGGACAACGCCTACACCCCTACCTCCTTCAGTGAAGTTGTTTCATACATTTAATAATACAGGTAGATTCTCTTGTCACAGTCTTCATTTTTTCCCTGGATTGCACTAATTTGATTTTGATCTAAAAAATATGAAGCAATTTTTCCATGCCCAAGGAGTCTTTCTGTCAGATTCTATCCAGTGGGGGCCTTCAGTAGCAAAATCACTTTTACTAGTAGTCTGGCTTCAGAAAAAAGTTGCCATCAAGTATCTGAGGACTTAGAAGGTGTAAGTTACCATGACAGTTGTGACCCCTACCTCCCAGGGGGCGCGTGTGTGTGTGTGTGTGTGTGTGGTTTAAGTGAGTTTGTGTGTGTTTACGTGTGTGGTTTAAGTCTGCCACTTTCTTCCTAGGCAAACCTAAGACATATTTTTTAACCTTTTTGAGACCATTTCCTCTTTTATAAAATGAGATACTACTAGCTCCTCCTGCAGAAGTCTGTGCTGAGTAGCACATGAAGTAATGCACAGAAGGGGCTGGTACAGGGCCTATAGGAAAGCACCAGGAACCATTAGTCACTATTGCCCTTGCTGTTGTGAAAATCAGAGATAAGCTATTTGCCACAAACATTATTCAGAAAAAAAGATTTTCTTTCATAAGAAAGCAAAAATCTTATCTCTCACCCCTCTCCTAGTGACTTCTAGATGCAGAATTTTGAGGAAGACAAACAAAAATAGGCTTAGTATCTGATTATCTAATACATTCTTTATGTCTAGAGAATGACTATTCATACACAATCACCGAGGAATATTTCAAACACATTTAGTCTTATCCGTTTCTAACTTCAGAATTTAGTTATTACAGCTTTAGAATCTCCTGTTTGTATAGAACAATCTTTTCCCAAGAACTCTAAGCCATGCCACCATTGTTTAATTGCCTGCTATCCTCATAGCTTATTTCTATCATTTTTAGTCTTTCTTCTGTAGACTAAAATCATGGCTCTCAATGTGAAGAGCGTATGTTTGTGTGTGTGTGTGTGTGTGTGTGTGTGTGTGTGTGTGTGTGAGATAGAGAGAAGAAGGAAGGGGTTATATCAGCTCTCTACTATCGTGATAATGCTGCATAACAAACGACCGTAAAACTTAGTGCCTTAAAACGAGAAGCACTTATTTAGCTCACGTGTCTGTGGGTCATTGATTCAGTCTCTGGTAGGCTGGGCAGCTCTACTGTCAGTGGGCCCACAAACACATGGGATGCAGTTGGCTGTTGGCTGATCAGGATGGGTATGGACTTGGCTGGGATGCCTAGGGCAGCTGGACTCAGTTTCCAGGCCGCCTCCTACATCAGGCCAGCTCTGACCTCCTCTCATGGTGAAGGCAGAGGAGCGAGTGAGAGAGAGAGAGAGAGAGAGAGAGAGAAAGAGAGAGAGAGAGCAAATGGATAAGTGCCGCCGCACGCCTCTGTGCACATCACATCTCTGCCATCCCTTGGCCTAAGTCAAATCAAAGGCTGAGGAAAGAGACTCACCTCTTTCGTGAAAGAACTGAAGAGTCACACCACAGATGGCCTGGATACAGGGAGGGGTGGAGCACTGAAGCCATTCACGCCATCTCTCATAGGGTAGGTATCAGAGCTACCTTGGGAATGTTTTCTAACTCCTCACACACATCCATGCGATAGAGACTTTGATACACTCTGGTCCCCCCACATTGCACCTTGCTGTGGGAAAACCACTTCCTCACAGGCCCTACATGAACAAACTGTCCTCCCAAGCCCACTCAGATTCCATGCTGGGTCATGGACTTCCATTTGTGCAAAATGTTTAATTGTATTTATTTAACAGGGAAAATGCTTATTGGACACTGCTAGTTCCAAGCAGCCACAAATGAGGAAGAGACAGTCACTGGCCCCAGGGGCTCCTGACTGGTTGGAGGCATAGCACAGCTGCAATGCAGCACAGCTTCAACGCAGCACAGCAAGGGAAACAACAGGGAAAAGCAAAGCACGGCCATGGCTGCGAGATTCAGGGGTGAAATCTTTCATTCATTCATGTATTTGTTCTTCTACTTCAAAATGCAATTGAAAAATGAACTCCAGTTTCTTCAACAGATATAGTGCAAGAAAATAAAAAGAGATGGAGGGAAAACTATGGATTAAAAGAGACTTAAGAGATACTAGGCACAGCAACCTCATCATAGCGTGGATCTTATTGGGATTCAAATAAACTGAATCAAAATTATGTTGTTCATAAGACAATTGGAAATATAAATGTTGATATTAAGAAATTACTGTTAATTTTTTCAGTCTAATAATATAAATAATATAATAATAATATAGTTATATTTAAAACAGTGCTGGCTAGGCACGGTGGCTGACGCTGGTAATCTCAACACTTTGGGAGGCTCGAGGCAGGCGGATCCCTTGATGCCAGGAGTTCAAGATCAGCCAACATGGCCAAAATGGAGAAAACCCATCTCCACTAAAAATGCAAAAAGTAGCTGGGTATGGTGGTGGGCACCTGTAATCCCAGCTACTCAGGAAGCTAAGGCACAGGAATCGCCTGAACTCGGGAGGTGGAAGCTGCAGTGGACTGCACTCCAGCCTGGGCAACAGAGCAATACTCTGTCTCAAAAAATAAAATAAAATAAAATAGTGCTTATTTTAGAGCAATATACCTAAATATTTGTGAATGACATGATATAATGTTTACAATCTGCATCAAAATAATACGGAAGTGGATGTGGATGGGGCTGAACTGGCCATGGGTTGATGGTTATTGGGGCTAATGATGAGCACATGGGTCCCACACACCGTTCTGTCGACTTTTGTGTATGTTTCAAATTTTCCACAATAGAAAGTTAAACAAATAAACTCATCTTAGAAAGATTGACAGGATTATCCTGGCTGATTCTGATGATTTCCAGGAACCCCCCCCATCTCACACACACGCACACACACACACACACACACACACACCACACACACACTTACAGTTCAGTCCACACATAACCAACGTTGTGCACTGGTTTGGTGCTTTGCTGTTATTGTATTTTCTCTCTTATTGGTCTGATTGATAGCCAATGATTCCATCTGTGCAAAAGCAATCTGTGCCCCTGGATCCCTTCTGGCCCCATAAGAACTACGAAACTGGTTCATCCCCCTTCTCTGTAGGGTCCCCTTGGGTGGTCCCCGCCCTTATGCACCAGTTCCTGCCAATCATGATCTTGTCAGGAATCTTGACGACTGCTCTGTATTATCTCTTACTGTTGGAGAGCCACTGGCTCTTGCAAACATGAAAAAGCATGAAGTTAAAATAAAAAAGCCCACCCATAACTCCCCAAACCTCTCCCCAGGGATAAAAGCATTCCTTTACAAATTATTTTCTGAAGCTTAAATGCCTAGACCATTTCGTGTTCAAAAAATGCTAATGGTTTTCTAACTTTTATCGAGAAAGTCTCACTTACCGATACAACCTAGTCTTTTAGCTGCCCAGGTGGTCTTTATATTCTTAGCTTGAAAAAATAAATATTAGCTGGAATTGGATGTAATAAGAATAAGCTGACAGTTGCAGCCCAGCTCTAGAATGAACAAAGCCCCAGGCTGATACGGCATAATAACTCATGTTGACAGTCTTAATGCTTCCATTCCCTTCAGGGACTTTGATATGAATGTTCCAGAACATCAGTTCTGTCCAATCTGCAGATCCCACAGATGTAGTGATGCAGGAAATGACAAACCACCCTGTCCTGCAAGATCACCCCTTTGCCTACATGAGGTTTCTGACAAATGCTTTCTCCTGGCAAACACATGAGTTCAGCTTTGCGGAGGATGAGAAATCAGAGGCTAAAAACTGAGGATGGTCTCACATGGAGCCCAGTGTATAAGTGGAGGATCATATCAAGTGGAGGCTGAAGGGTATGGGAGGGACCATAGGTAGCTTTTAAGCCTATAATCTTCTTACTTTTGTCCAGATGGCTTAGCTGTGTATGTCTTCAACAATGGCTTGACAGGGTTAGTAAAGTACTGGAGTTAAGACTCTGGGAATACAAACACAGCTGTCTTCAGGTTGCAGCCAGGTAATGCCTCAGTGCAAACTGGACAGAGCAATATATGTCATACCAAGCAGGCATGGCCTTTGCTTCTAAAAGAAACATGCATTTGCCCATTTTTTTTGAAACACATGGATTTCTGTATCTCTGTATCTATCATTTTCCCTCTTCGTGGGGGCACGTGGGTGTCAACTTTATTTTATTTCCCTCTTCCCTGTAAGTGAAATAACAGAGCAAGTGGGTTGATAATTGGCAACTTACACTCAGCCCAGTCACAGGAAGGGGTAGAATGGGGTGGGGATCAGGCACGCTGGGAGGGTGTGGCCCCTGCTCGGCTCAGCAGGGTTAGTACCTCATGGAACCCAGCATTGCCAGGTCTTCCTGTTGCTGAAAGAAAATCAGAAATGTAGATACTTGCGAAAAAATCTGATTTTTAAAGTTTGGCAACTTATTAAAATCTATACATATTTTTAAATATATTGCAGAACAAGGTAACAAAACCCATCTGTGGGTGAACTGTGGCCCTCAGACCAGGAGTTTGCAGCTTCTGCATAAACTCCTGGGAAAAAAGTTAACCCTTGAGCTTTCTTTCCTCATAAAAGTGCCGCTCTTTGGCAACACTTTCCCAAATCTTTTTTGTGTTCTGTTTGACTTACGAGGCATAAATAAAAAGTACTTCCTGCCATGTGAACCTTTACCTCCACTACACAGTACAAAGAAACACCTTTCCTCTTTCATTATTGGAGTCTAAGATTTTTGATTCCTTTTTCTTTAAGAACTTCCCTTTATCTCATTCCTTTGGGCCAGAAGCCTACTTTGCTGAGAAAACTTGGCAGAAGGTTATATTTAGAAAAGTGCAGAGCCTAGCAAATTCCCCTATCAGCTGCTCCGGAACCCATGACCCCACAGAGCAGAGCCTGCGCTCTGCTATTTGTGCCTGCCCTCGGGGGGATATCTTATCTAAAAACACATAATGCGGCACTTCTGGCTTGTATGCCCAAGACAGGTTTATGAGCACTGATTTAAATGGGCATAGGGAATACCTCTTGATAATAATTGTCTTATTTTATTGTTACCTTTATTGCCAGAGCAACAGCAAAAAAAAAGGTTTTTATAACTAGTAAAAGGAAAAGGGGCTAGCCATTTCTTTCCTCTCCCACTAGGCCGGGAGTTCACTTCCCACCCCTTCTCCCTGCTTCCTACTTGTAATTAGGCCACGGATGCTATAATCCAATGGGCTTTATGTTTTTACCTTCTGGGAGCAGCTACTCAGTTGGGTCATCCTCGGATAACAGGGGTTTACTCCAAGAAAAGATGAGGAACGAGGACAACAGGAAAATGGAGGAACTCACAGACAGTTGTGCTGAGGACGGCTTATAGGAGCTGAAAGTCAGGTTCTTGTCCCAAGAGTGGTTTCTGAGGCCAGGGGCTCAGTTCCATTGAGGCAGCATTCAACCCCCAGTCCACAGGAGTTCACCCATCCCCCATCGTTAGGGATGCTGGACTGAACTGTGTGCCCCACAGATTCATATTTTGATGTTCTAACCCCTGGAAACTCAGAATGTGACCTTCTTAGGAATTAAGGTCTTTAAACAGGAAATAAAGGTAAAATGTGGTCACACGGGCAGTCCGTACTCCACTATGACCTTAGGAGAAAAGGAGATGAGGACACAGACACAGAAGGAAGAGCATGTGATGACACAGGGAGCAGATGGCCACCTACAAGCCAAGGAGAGAGGCCTGAGAGGAAGCCACCCTGCCCGACGAGAAGCCAACCCGCTGACAACACCGTATCTCAGCTCTGGCCTCCAGCACGGCGAGAGCTCTGTTTCTGTGGTTGAAGCCACCCAGAGTGCGGTACTTTGTTATGGCGGCCTTAGCTGACTCCCATGTGGGGGCTCAGCCACTTTTACCCCCAATGCTCCGCAGCTACTGCCGCCACGCACCGTCCTAGCCCCTGAATATCTCTGGATCCCCACTTGCGCTGACTCAGAGCTTCTGCCCAGGCGGGGCACTCCAACCAACCCTCCTTGCAAGCTGCTGGGTCAGGTGCCCCATCCTGTTGCAACCCTGTGACCAGGAGGTCACAGGATATGCTCTGAAGCCACCTGAGGCTGTCTGCCTTGGCATGAGCTGTAGGAAGGGATTCCCTCCCAAGAAAGACGTCCGCATATACACTTGTGTGTGCATATGTGACACATGCTTAGGTAGGCATGTCACTACCTTCATTTATTCAAAAGCCAGTTTATTCTAGAAAATGCAAACTAGTCTACAGTGATGATAAAGTGGGGGGGTTCAGTGGGGTTTGAGAAAACTTTAGGGAGGAAAGACATATGATGTGATTCGATTGTGGCTATGATTTTGACTATGGCCATGGATTTATGGACATGTTTATCTTCCCAAAACTCATGAAATCATACCCGTTACAACGTGAATGCTGCTTATTGCATTAAATGAAATCTCAATAAAGTTGGTTTTTGTAAAAGCCACTTTAAGAAGCTAGTTTCTGGATATTTGGCTCCCTTGGGGTATGACAGAGAAGTCTGGAGGCTTAGGCCAAGTGCTAGAGAGGGCTCAGAAACCTCCCCTGGCTTAGCCTGTGACATGAACCTGTGGTTTCTCCACCTCCTTGGCTGGGCAGACAGTGGAGTTGGTAGGCAAGGACTGGCTGTGTTGGGAAATGCCTGCACCAACTCCCTGGCAGCTAGAGTCAAATGAAGGTGTTGAGCAACGGCTAAAGAGGAAATCTCAGCTAATTACGGCAATGATTGCTATTGCCGTAAGGGAGGTGGTGATCCGACACCTCCCTTTCAGAGAGTATAAGAAAATACCCTCTGGTCTGAGCCCCTCTTGTTCATCCCCACTTTGTTCAAAAACTATATTTTCTCAAACTTTGAAAGCAATTATAGCTCCGTTTCCATTTTGGAACGCAAGCTTTGATATCCCCGTCAGTACAAGTATTTAATGAGGCAATGTTGTTTGCAACATAACCTGGAAGGAATCCTGCTAGCACATCTAGAAGGGACGTGCCCAGACCATGCCAAGGCCTGGCTTCACTCTTGCTGGTTTTCGTATATGCTGAGTTGGGTAAGGATAGATGGACCCAATTAATATTGCTATTAATTCAAAAACATAGAGTTTAAAGGCACAGCCATTTTTTAAATGTTTTGAAAACAGAAACAAAGATATTTATCGATGCTCCTTTGTGATAAACCTTTTATTGAGGTACAGCATAATACAAAAATGGGCACCAATTGTAAAGGAACAACTTTATTGCTGTATAACACAGCGTTCTACCCTATGACAGCGCCACAATTTATTTATGCATTCTACTCTTGCTGGGTATTTGGATCCTTCCCAGTTTGGGTGTCGGGGTGACAAGGTAATGCCTTTTCCTCACTCATCACAAGGGTTGTGGCTAACACTCTTCTACTGAAAAACAGGCCAGCAAGAGAAAAAGTATAACACATGTGTTTAACCAAGTTTTATATGATGTGGGAGGCTTCAGAAGTGAAGAACCAAAACCCAGGGAAAACTGTTTGTTTTGCCCTGTTTTGTATGCTAAGTCTGATGAGAGAAGTGAATAGCTGTGAAGAAGCATGACTGGATAAAAGTCCAGTGGCATTAAACGGGGTGGAGTGGGAGAATCCAGCAAAGATCTTTTGCTTGTTCAGATTCTTTCCATTTTTTTTCTTTCTCTCTCTTTTTTTTTTGAGACAGAGTGTTGCTCTGTCACTCAGGCTGGAGTGCAGTGGTGCAATCTAGGCTCACTGCAACCTCCACCTCCCAGGTTCAAGTGATTCTTGTGCCTCAGCCTCCCAAGAAGCTGGAATAACAGGAGCGTACCAGCACGCTGGGCTAATTTTTGTATTTTTAGTAGAGACAGTGTTTTGCCATGTTGGCCAGGCTGGTATTGAACTCTTGGTCTCAAGCAATCCTCTCACCTTGTCCTCCCAAAGTGCTGGGATTACAATGCAACCGGCTTATAATTTTTTTTCTTAGATTTATCATTTATTAACTTTTAATATTTTACAGTTATTTAAGATTTTTTAAATGTTTGTTCAGATTCTTTGCCTCTATGTATAAAGCATTTCTTCCTCCTGGATCCAGGCAGGATCCCTCTCGGAAGAGGGTCTTATGGCCTACCTTCAGAGGCGGCAGATCAGAGAATGACCTTTCTAGCCTTCATGGCTTGCTCTGGGGGAAAGGAGTTCTAGTTTCTATGATCCACTTTAGGAAAAAGGAATCCTGGTTTCTATGACATGGCTTGCGAGAGAAAAGGGAGCAGGAAAACGGAGGACAGGAGGAAGTCAGAGCCTTTGCTTCTGAGGCCCCTCTGGTCTCCCTCAGTTCAAAGTACTCAGCATGCCAAGGGGCCATACTTCGAGGTATTGTGTGCTGAGCCCCAGACAGGGGTTAATATGAACAATGCTGCTATGGACATTTTAGTACATTTCTGCAGATTGAATACATGTTCAGAATTCTGCCGAATATGTAACTAGAAGCTGAATGCTTGGCTCAGATGTTTAGTTTTCCAACAAATAATTGTCTAAAATGGCTGTAGCAATATTTACTTCCACCATGTGTGTGTAAGCGTTTCTGCTGTTTCTTCTCCTTGCTAACATTAGTTTTTATATCTTTTTTATCATAGCCATTTTGGGTCAGAAATTTATTTGAGAAAAAAATGGATAAGCTGGGAAGGAATCATCATCATAAATATTTTCTGAATATTAGGCAAATTTTGTTTCTTTTTAATTTACTTTTTATTTATTTATTTATTTTTAAGACACAGGGTCTTGCTCTGTCACCCAGGCTGGAGTGTACAGGCACACACCACCATGCCTGGCTTATTATTTATTTATTTATTTATTTATTTATTTGCCAGGCATGGTGGTATGTGCCTGTAGTCCCAGCTACTCAGTAGGTCTTAATATGTTGCCCAGGCTGGTCTTGAACCCTTGGGTTCAAGTGATGCTCCTGCCTTGGCCTACCAAAGCACTGGGATTACAGGCGTGAGCCACCACACCCCGAAAATTTTATTCTTATAGAATTAAATACATAAAAATGTTTTCCAGCCTCAGACAATCCATGGTTTACTTCCTATCAGGAGACCTCCAAATGTAATTAAGCCTAAGACTCCACTGAACAATATTGAACAAGACCCAGCATGAACAGTACTGTGATGTGGCAGTAGGAATGGAAATTGGTGCAGCCATTTGGGCAGGTAGAGTCTATGTCGGTGGAACTAACCATATTTGACTCTCAGATGTGGAGACAAATCAGTGTCTTTGGTGCTTTTAGCAATGTACAGTAAATTACTGAGTTTACCATCTCAGACTGTGGGCAGAGCAATGCATTGCAATGGAAGCTGTTAATTAGTTGTCAGCGTGAGCTGTTTGCTCCATGTTTCCTTACACAAATAAGTTAAGTCATATACATTGTATTTAAACTCAAGGTTTTTTTCTGTTCCTGGAAGCTGCATTGAGGCACCCTGAAAAGAACTGAAATAGTAACAAAAACTCAGCCAATTCAAAAGAAAATTACTTGTGACCTACCAGTGGCCAAGTGTCAGTAAGTGGTGACTGGAAGTGGCCCACCATTCCAGAGAAGTTTTTGAAAAGTTACTCAGCTGAACAACCCAGCATCGAGCCACTGGTTTTATTCAGTTTGCTCTTGAAGTTTGACACCTAGAATTATCTTGCCCCCTACCAGTACCAATTAACACAGCTTTCATAAATACTGTCCATGAATGGTGTCCTTTTGACATCTTGAAATCTTTTATATGGTTACTCAAGGATAGTGTGTTACAGCTGGCCATATCTGTGTTGGCAAAATGAATGAACAAACTCTCAACGTGTGCTTGCTCTTCATTGGGACTTCCTGAGGTCTTAAGATATGAGTGTCATGCTTCTTATCTAACTCCAAAGTCTTCATTTGAATGCATCCAAATGTTAGGCAAAATTCCTATTCCTTTTTGGCTGCTAAAGAGATATTTTTCCATACTTAGAACAAAATGTTTTCATGATAAACTCATAAATGAAGCCCATTTGTAACTATGGGTTCCACTGGACAAAGACAACCACTGCCATTCTCTTCAGAGCTTACTCAGGAATATGGACTTGTCTATCTATCCTGATGTGGTAAGAACCCTCACGGGTGAAGGCCTCCAGCCTCTTTTCCCCAGGATCTGCCAGTCAACCCTGAAGAATACTTCCTTTCCTTTAAGTTAAAGTAGCTTATTGTAGTTCAGGAGTTTCTGAAAAAATTCAAGGATTAGGCCGTGCGCGGTGGCTCATGCCTGTAATCCCAGCACTTTTGGAAGCCAAGGCGGATGGATCATGAGGTCAAGAGATCAAGACCATCCAGGCCAACATGGTGAAACCCCGTTTCTACTAAAAAATACAAAAAATTAGCTGGGCATGGTGGCACATGCCTGTAGTTCCAGCTACTTGGGAGGCTGAGGCAGGAGAATTGCTTGAACCCGGGAGGCGGAGGTTGCAGTGAGCTGAGATCGCGCCACTGTACTCCAGCCTGGTGCCTGGTGACAGAGTGAGACTCTGTCTCAAAAAAAAAAAAGAAAATTCAAGAATTACAGGCCTTGGGCTTTTCAGTGAATGTCTGACTTTCCACCTATAGGAAGCTAGCTTCCAGTTTTAGGTAACACATCAGTTACCTATAAAGTGTATTTTGCAAACAAATTAAAAATACATCCTGGGGGCTGGGCACGGTGGCTCAGGCCTGTAGTCCCAGCACTTTGGGAGGCTGAGGTGAGTGGATCACCTGAAGTCAGGAGTTCGTGACTAGCCTGCCCAACATGGCAAAACCCCATCTCTACTAAAAATATAAAAATTAGCCAGGCATGGTGGTAGGCACCTGTAATCCCAGCTACACGGGAGACTGAGTGAGGAGAATCACTTGAATTTGGGAGGCAAAGGTTGCAGTGAGCTGAGATCACACCATTGCCCTCCAGCCTGGAAGACAAGAGTGAAACTCTGTCTCAAATTAAAAAAAAAAAAAAAGAAATCCTGGGAATTTCCTCAACTTGACAAAAGGAAAAAATCAATAGCTAACATCATACTTAATGGTAAAACACTGAAAGCTTTCCTTCTAACTTCAGAGAAAAAGCAAGGGTGTCTGTACTTGTCATCTCTATTCAACAGTGTAGTGGAGATTTTAGCCATAGTAATTAGTCAGGAAAAAGAAATAAAAGGCACTCATATTGGAAAGGAAGGCTAAAACTATTTCTGTGTGTAGATGACATGATTTGACAATTGAACTTCCTAAGGAATCCACAGATAAACCCAAAAAACTACTAGAACTAATAAACAAGTTCAGCAAAATTGTAGGATTCTAGCTCATTATAGGAAACCCAGCTCTATTTCCATATACTGATAATGAACAGTCCAAAAATGTAATTAAGAACACAATTCCATTTATGATAGTACCAACAAGGATAAAATATTTCATAATAAATTTAACAAAAAAGTGTAGAACTTATACACTGAAAACTATAAAACAGTACTCAAAAAATGTTTGGATTGAAAACTTTGCTATTGTTGAGATGGCGATATTCTTCAAACTGATTTACGAATTTTATGGTGTCCCTATCAAAGTTCCAGTTGGCTTTTTTATAGTAATGAGTAAGCTGATCCTAAATTTCATGTGAAAATGCAAAGGTCCCAAAATAGCCAAAACAACAAAAAAAGAAGAAAGCTGGAGGACACACACTTCCTGGTTTCAAAACTACAAAACTATAGTAATCAGGCAGGACGTGGTAGCTCATACCTGTAATCCCAGCACTTTGGAAGGTCGAAGCGGGTGGATCACCTGAGGTCAAGAGCTTGGGACCAGCTTGGCCAACATGGTGAAACCCCATCTCTACAAAAAATACAAAAAAAAAAAAAAGCCAGATGTGGTGGTAGGCTTCTGTAATCCCAGCTACTCAGAAGAATGGCTTGAACCCGGGAGGCAGAGGTTGCAATGGTTGTGCCATTGCACTTCAGTCTGGGCAACGAGAGTGAAATTGAACAAAAAAACAAAAAATGACAGTAATCAAGATTGTGTGGTTCTGGCATGTGTGTTTACTGACCATTACAATTGAAGTGAAATTTGTTGAAAGATAATTCAATTGAATTTTGTTTTTTGAGACGAAGTCTCATTCTGTTGTCTAGGCTGGAGTACAGTGATGTGATCTCAGCTCACTACAACCTCCACCTCCTGGTTCAAGCAATTATCCTGCCTCATCCTCCCAAGTAGCTGGGACTACAGGCGCGCACCACCACACCCAGCTAATTTTTGTATTTTCAGTAGAGACGGGGTTTCACTACATTGGCCAAGATGGTCTCAATCTCTTGACCTTGTGATCCGCCTGCCTTGGCCTCCCAAAGTGCTGGGATTACAGGCATAAGCCACCGCGCCTGGCCCTCAATTGTGTTTTATAGCTTAATTGGAGTTTGTTTTTGTTTTTGTTTTTTGTGCTGTTTGAGATGGAGTCCCACTCTGTCATTCACAGTTCACTGCAGCCTCGACCTCCCCAGGCTCAGGTGATCCACCACCTCATCCTCTCAAGTAACTGGGACCACAGGCGCATATAACCATGCCCAGATAATTTTTTGTATTTTTTGTAGAGAACGAGTTTCACCATGTTGCCCAGTTTTTTAAAAAAGAAAATTAAAAACAATTATGCTAATTTCTTTTTTATTAAAGATATGTAAGATAGGTTCTTATTTTCAGATGTTTTTAAGCTAGGATATGTTAAAATCCTAATCCCTAGTACCTCAGAATGTGTATTTACTTGGAAATAGGGTCCTCACAGAGGTTAAGATGCGGTCATTAGGGTGGGCTGTAATCCAATATAACTGGTGTCACTATAAAAAGGAGACATATGGTCACGTGCACAGACGTATGTGGAGGGAAGATGATGTGAAGAGACAGGGAGAGCACTGTGTGAAGACAGATTGAAGGGATGCATGCAGATGCCACGGAAAACCAGATTGCCAGAAACACACAAGAAACTAGAAAGAGGGAAGGGAGGATTGTCCTGGGCAGGTTTTAGTAAACCATATATCTCAGTGTCACTTCTGCCACATTCTATGGTCAAAGCAAATCACAAGGCCACCTCAGAATCAAGGAGAGGAAGTTGACCATCACTCTTGCTTGGAGGAACTTCAGTGAATCTGTGTCTGTATGATGTGGGACTTCTGTCCAGTACTGGCAGGCAGAGCCAGGGCCGCCTGCACCTGGGTGCTAGTCTGCTGTCGTTCCTGTCCTGGAGGGTGCAATGGAGGCTCTGGTGAGGACTGACGCACCCAGAGAGGACATAAACACTAGGCACTGTCAGGAGATGAGAGAAAGGCAGCTGTGGCCGGACTTACCATGTCTCCAAGGCGGCAGGTAGGGATGGATGTCTGAGGAGATACACAGGTTGGGTTCATCCACATGATTCACAGGTATAGTATATAGATGTTCAGAGTCAGAGGTGTGTTGAGGGCGACTGAGAGTATGCTTATGAAATGGAGACAGGGGTCAGGGAAGTGAGGAGGATTCCTGGTGGGGCATTCAGGACAACCTGAGAGTTGCCAGATAGTGTGATGAGGGCCACGGATGTGTGGCCTAGTGAGGGAGGGCCAGACCCCTACAACAAAGTTTTCCTGCTGGCTCACATTTTTGCCTGGTACTACCCCAACAGATATACATATCTGAGCTCAAATCAAAGTATCAGTAGAAACATTCTTTATAAGAAATTCATACCGTCATTAGCCTTTTCATTTTTAGATAATTTTAATGTTAAGCGGACTTCTGGGCTTTGTGACAGTTTCACTCTGTGTTCTGCCAGAAGAGCCCCTCGGTCAAGGATAAGAGTGCAAAGTTTATGTTTGAGGTGACATTAGGAAACAATAGCAGGGGATGGGGACAAGAGATGGGAGGAAAACAGCCACAAAAGGTCCTGTGACCAAATAGGTGACTGCTAAAATCAACTGGGGTACAGTCTTACTGCAGAATGCTGGGAGATTGTGTAGAGCACGTCTCAGGGTGGGGAAGGTTGTGGGAGTATTTATTAATCCATTCCCATCAGCCATGGGTGGAAGGCTGCTCCCAAGGACAGAGGGACCCCAGAGGCCCCAGGAAGATTCTGGATTGGGATGCTGAGAGATACTGGGTGCTGAGGGGATGTGGGGTTTGGGGGAGGGGAGGGGAGATACCAGAAATGTGTGCTCCAGTGACCAGAAACACACACCTATTGATTCTCAGCCTTTTGGCTAAGATCAGGTGTATTGTCTATTCTTATTGGAAAAATCAACTTTATGAAATGAGCATATAAAATATCCCATCCTGGCTTTTGACTTGTGACGGTGACTTCCAATAATTTCTTTCCACGTTTCCATCTTTCCCAACTTTAAGTCTCAACAAACACAAATCACTGAAGAGCAGCTTTAAAAGCATAAGCCCTATAGCGCAGTGCAGTGACACATGAAAGGGCTAGGTAATGTTTTGCCCTAGGCTAAAATTATCTAATTCTTTTTCACTGCAGACTTTAATGTAGCAGCTGGCTCATAACCCCTCCTTATACTGTCAAACTGCCTCAGAACATTCTAGTTTGGCAATCCTAACTTCTTGGAAGCCTCAGTGACAATGCAAATTGAAGCCCCCCAGGCAAGCATTGCCTGGGCTCATTGTCAAGTTCACCTGATAGCATAGTAAGATGCTACATCCCAGCAGTCCTGCCCTTGGTTTATTGACTTTCTCCTTGGCTGTGCCAAGTTTCTGGAGGCTGCCCTGGCAGAGATGTCAGCAAGCTGAGGCTTCCGCAGGCAAAGAGATCTCATCTTACCTTGCCTGAATCCATGAATAATGTCCCAATCCCACTTAGCCCTCCCAGTGGCCTGAGGTGCAGTTCTATGAGAATAGCCACTTAGTTTTAGTGGCCGTAAAGGGTTTGCAATCACCTGACTGAGCTGGCATTTCAGAGCATGAAAGAAAATGAAACCAGCTCAATTTCCCCACAGAGATGATATTTACAAGGTTTTTAATAAAAGTAGAAATCAACCTTCCTGGTCTTAAAATCTGAAACTTACATTTGTCTCATCTGAGTTCCTTCCTCAGGAAACCCACCCTCAGGCAAGGGACTGAAACTCACCAGACCACCGCATCCAGAGGGTGGAATCTCAGACCCCTCACCCAGCAGCACTACTTTCCTACTCCTCCCTAACTTCTTCCTGCAGGTAGTTACATCTCTTCCCCTGCTATATAAACCTCAATTTTAGTCCATAGGGGAGACAGATTTGAGGCTTATCTCTCATTCTCCTTAACTGCAGCATCCAAGAAAGCCTTCTTCCCTGGTAATACTTGTTGTCTCAGTGATTGGCTTTCTGTGCCTCTAGCAATGGGACCTAGACAGAGACCCCTGGTATTTAGGCAACAAAAAGAGACAGAGAAGGGACAAAAGATAAGAATGTGGGGGATGGAAAAGCAGGAGAAAGGAAAAAATAGGAGAGAATAACAGAAGGAAAGATACAAGCAATAAGAAAGAGGTTTTACACAAAAGTGTCATTTGATCAGGGCCTTGGCACATGTAGGTGCCCTTTTGAAATGGACATTGTCTCAGCCTGGAGTCTCTCAAAAAGTGATCCTAGGATACGGATTGGCATGCAGAGTTGATGAGAGGAGTGATGCTAAGGACACAATGAATGGAGGACAGCAGTCCATGGATGTGGTCCAGTCAATGCCTAGATGGGCTCAACTCCAGTGTGATCTGCCAGCCAAGTTATCCCACCCGAGGGCAAGAGAGTTACATATTCATGCATCAACTTAGAGTAACCATTGTTTCAGCTTCGCTTCAGAGAGATCTGAATTCCCCTGTGCCTCTAGCCTGCCAGAGGGAAGTGCTAATTGGGAATGCAGTGAGTGGCCATCAGCAATTAGGACAGTGGTCGTGAAGTAGGGAGATGAAGTGGCAGGGCACCCAGGGCAGCCCACAGGTATCTGCACAACTTCATTTTCAACATTCTCCACTTGTAAATCTCTATTCTTGTTATTTCAAAGGAAAACCATGATACTGTCTCTTTTTTGAGTTGAGTTTGATTCCAAAGCTTTGTTACGACATCTCAGACCAAGGTGACCTGGTAAATTTTCTCACTGGGGAGTTATGCTTTTGTTGAGAGAGAGAGCCCAGACAGATTCCTCTGGGGACAAAGCCAGGGAGTTGCTTTCTATGCTCTGGTAAACTGGCCTGGGTCATTTCTCCTAGAGAAAGGAAAAGTTGCTATGTGTATTCATCTGAGGGCTTTTCAGAAAAAGGTTCTCACTGTTTGAGAAGACTTTTGCAGGCAGATACAGTGGTCCTAAGCAAAGAAGAATAAAGAACAGGAGTTTTAAAAATTCTGACTCAGAATAGGCTGTTTGTTACAGTGATTGTATTTTGTGTCACACTGTCAAAAAGTTCCATTACTGAAATAAAAAAGCATCTTAATATGATGGTCTTACTTAAAAGGTGGTTCAGGCCAGGTGTGGTGACTCACACCTATAATTCCAGCACTTTGGGAGGCTGAGGAGCACAAATTGCTTGAGGCCAGAAGTTCAAGACCAGCCTGGGCAACATGGCAAAACCCTGACTCTACAAAAATTAGCTGGACATGGTGGTGTGTGCCTTTAGTCCTAGCTACTTGGGAGATTGAGACGGGAGGATCGCTTGAGCCCAGGAGGTGGAGGTTGCAGTGAGCCCAGATCACAGCACTGTATTCCAGCCTGTGTGATACAGCAAGACCCCATCTGAAAGAAAGAAGGAAGGAAGGAAGGAAGGAAGGAAGGAAGGAAGGAAAGAAGGAAGAAAGGAAGGAAAGGAAGAAAGGAAGGAAGGAAGGAAGGAAATGAGGGAGGGAGGGAAGGAAGGAAGAGAAAAGGTGATTCAATGACATGAATTTCAAGGGCAAGTTTAATATGGCTCTAAAAGAGATATGACACAATGGCAGTCTCAAAGCAATTACTAAATCACTGGTTTAAAACATTCATTTAATGAATCCTTGTTGAGAATCCTGTAATAGCTGGACTCCATTCTCAATGCTGGGAATGCAGCAGCAAGCCACATCTACAAGGACTCCTGCCTTAGCAAGCTGGTCTTTTGGTTGCGTATGACAGATCAGAAGCAAATAAGCAAAATACAGAGGATGTCAGATGATGGTAAGTACCATGGAGAAGGACAAAGCAGGGCTAAGAATGGGGCAGAAGAAGTCTGGGGGCTGCACTTTCGACAGTGTGGGCAGAGCCGGGAATGCTTGAGTGGAATGTGGAAGGAGGTTGGGGAGGATGCCGTTCACACCTGCGGAAGAGCCTTCTAGGCAGAGGGAACAGCCACTGCGTAAGCCTGAAGTGGGAGTATGTCTATTTGTTAGAGCAAGAGCCTGGGCGAGGCTTTGAAGAAGGTAGGGTGCAATCTGAATTCAGTGCAGTTTCAATGTAAACGTAAGCCAAAAAGAAAATTCTGAGCCCCCACCCCACCGTCAACTGAATGAATCCCTCCCCTTGTCCAAGGGAATTCCAAAGTTAACCTGAAAAGCTAGTTCAGGCCATGATGTAAGTGGGGGTTGGACATGCCTCATTATACTCTCCTCCCTTTTTAAATTCAGGAAAAACCAAGCATGTCAGGCACAGTGGCTCATGCCTGTAATCCCAGCACTTTGGAAGGCCGAGGTGGGGAGATCACTTGAGGCCAGGAGTTTAAGACCAGCCTGGTCAACATGGTGAAACTCCGTCTCTACTAGAAATACAAAGATTAGCCTGGCATGGCCGGATGTGCTTGTAATCCCTGCTACTTGGGAGGTTGAGGCAGGAGAACTGCTTGAACCTGGGAGCCGAGATTGTGCCACTGCACTCCAGCCTGGGTGACAGAGAGAGACTCTGTATAGGAAAAAAAAGAAAAAAAAAAGTTGTGTTTTTTTTTTTTTTTTTAAAGAAAAGCCAACCAGCAGTAACACCAACACAGATCTTAAACCTGATAAGAAACGTTTATAATCTAGTCTCTCTGAAGCCTGCTACCTAGAGACTTCATCTGTATGATAAAACCTTGGTCTCCACAGCTCCTCACCATAACCCAGCCATTCCTTCCTATTGATAATAATTCTTTCAACCAATTGCCAATCAGAAAATTTTTAAATCTACCTGTGACCCAGAAGCCTCCCCAGACTCACTTCAAGTTGTCCCACCCTTACATTGGTTACAGATGGAACCATTATAAATCTTACATGTACTGACTGATGTCTCATGTTTCCCTAAAACGTATGAAAGCAAGCTGTACCCTGACCACCTTGGGCACCTGTCGTCAGGACCTCCTGAGGCTATGTCACGGATGCATTCTTCACCTTGGCAAAATAAACTTTCTAAGTTGATTGAGAACTATCTAATCAATTGGGCAGCTGAGTTGAGAATAGGCTGTAGGGGTCTGGGGAAAGGGGAGGGCAGGGGAAAGGCAGGAATTACTTAATCTTCATCCCCATCCTCGGTCTGATTATCTGAGTGTGTTCATTTTAGGAGTAGTAATAATGGAAGGAACTTCTGACAACTGGACAGAGGAGCAATTTGGAAAGAGTCAGGGATACCTTCACACAGGAAGGCCTTTTTGCATTTAGTGATTCTAGTCTAGGTGCATTCCCCAAGAAAGTGAGATGCTAACTTTAAAAGGTAAGCTGATTTGCATATAAAATGTTCTCATTAGTTAGCCTGAGGGCGAAACTGGCATTTGATTAACTGCTCTGGGCTGGGCTGTCTATGTTATTTCATTGTCACCAAAGCCCATCAAGGGTTGGGGGTTAAGTTAGGGACACTCTTTGACTCCTTTTCCGTCCACCCACCCAGTGCTCACTAGTCCTTGGCTGGCAGGAAAGGGGACAGATCTGGTTGGTCCCAATGGGAACATTTTTTGGACTTTATTTCCCTGAGCTTGGCTCTTCCTGGCCAACGACTACAGTGATGTTCTCTGATGGAGGCCGGAGCAGATAGAAAAAAATGTCCTGAATGCTCCTAAATGGAGCACCTGTCCAGCAAATTCTGGTAATCCACTTGATGGAATTTTCTGCAGCCAGTTAAAATAGGCTGTGATGATGAGACAGCAGCACAAGAAATGCTTTTGAAAAAAAAAATTTTAGAAAAATGGAATATCTCCCATGGTTACATATATACAATTTTTTTAAAATGGGCAAGAAAAAGACCATCAAGAAGAGCACGAAAATGGTCAAAGTTTAGCAGTGATCACGTTCAGCTGTCATCACTGAGTGTACATATTTTTTTTCTAAGTCGTTTTGAGCTTCTAGCTTTTTGATGTCTGCTTTGCTGCAAAGCGAAGGTTGGTTTCTGAGAACTGACAGAGAGTTTGACTAGTGGAGACTTGAAGGTTCTGAGAGGGTACGACCTTCTTCTCCAGTTTCTGGAAGCTGGGACTCGAGTCCGATTTCAAAGCTCCTGTGCCCCATGTGGGAGGCCAATGTTTGAAATACCCTGTCTTTTTCAACTTTCCTGCAAACGGTGTAACAATTTCCTGGCATAATCACTAGTCATCAGTGAATTAAGCCAACAAAGATACATGAGACTGCCTTTCCTCCTTCCTTTTCCTTTCTCTTCAGAAATTTAGTCAAACAGGAATTTCAAAGGTTTCTTTCTTGCCATGTGATTTTAATACCCTTCTAACAACCTCAGACACTTCCCTGCAAATTTGATAGATGAACAATCCCTGTTAGACAAATGTCAGGAGAGACAATGACAGTTTTGTGTTTCAGCTAGAAAGGGGGGTAAAAAATATGATTTGTAAAGAGGCCTGAGTTACTATTCAGAGCAAAAGGTTTGTGGTACTTAAGTCCACATGGTTATGCCTATGCAAAAGCGGCTGTTTACTTCCAAACAATTTAATATATATTCTTTGGTGAAGCAATTTACATAATCACTCAGGATCTTAATTTTTCCTTCTAATATAACTTTTTTTAAACTTGCTGTCCAAAAGACTGCAATGATAGCTGGTGAGCATTCTATAAATCCTATTTATTTTTTATCTACTAGACAGGTTGCCACCATGTCTCAAAAGAAAGATTGGATACATGAAATTTTGATTATCCAGATACACATCTTGTAGCACAATTGTAGATCTTTGTGGCTATTTCTCTTTCCTGTTCCTTCCTTTTTTCTTGACTACAGATTAAAATGGTCATTAGTCACCTGTGCTCATGCTACTCTATTTCTCGTAACACTTATTAGAGTCTTTTACAGGGAAACTCTTTTCTGAATTTTCAGTAGGTGAAAATGCAGCTGGTTACACTCGCCAATGCATTTCCTCTTGTCCTCCCTCTCCTGCCTTGTCCTTCTTACTTTGCCTTTGTTCTCTTGCAATTGGAAATGTGGGAAAGCTACACTAAGATTTTGGGGAACCGTAATGAGGCTCCATCACTAATTAATGCTCTAATTAAAGTAGCTGTTGGAAGTGTTCTCCTAACGAACGGTTGCATCCCAGTCCCACAGCTTCCACCACACTCTTTGATGTCGCTGTTGTATGACTCTGCTCCCAACCTTACTTACAAAAGTAGGCCCCAGTGTAAGCTGGCGTATGCATGTGGTCACAATAGCCTCCTGGCCTTACTACAGAGGCTGCGTAGTTTCTGCTCTGTGCTGCGCCAAGTTGACGTGTTTTACTTTTCTTCCTTTCCTTGTTCTGAGGTTGGACGCGGCTGGCATATAGACGACTGTGATCCAGATTAAATGTTTCTAAGAGTTTTCTTTGACAAGGTTAGCTGCCTCAATGCCTACCCCCACCCCTTGACTTCCTAGCCACTGGGGGGCCCTAACCATTGCACTATTGTACCTTCTGTCTGAGTGTCCACCCCTCACAATAAGACCCAACACAACCTCTGTCAGACTTTCTTCTGCCCAAGCGATGAACCAACTGCATGGCAGAAATATTTTAGATAGTTCTAAATATAAGACATTAGATATTTTAGACATAAGACAAAAATCTCTTAACACTTCTTCTAAAAATAGACATCTAGGCTCACATGTTTACCACTTTGTGTATGAGAAAAAGGGGGACATTGTACAGTCACATCCAATGTGAAAATCATTTCATTTATTCTGGCAATAGGCATCTAGAATTTATAAATGGGGCAAACATGCTATAAATATATTGGTTCCCAATTACACACTGGTCCTAGTCTAGCTATTTGCTTGCAACACTTGCTGCAAGATTTGAAAATATTTAGATGTTGGTGAGGGAAACAATTTGGTGCCTCTGTTTTTGAGTAATTTGCCAGTTAGAACTAATATGTTATATTAATTCAGGCAGTTGCTGGAGTACAGATTTGAATATGAAAAGAAGGTTTTATTAATGTGTAATATGCAGAAGGGTACACATATCAAGACTATGTAGTTTTGGGAGATCAAGGCAGAGGATCACTTGAGGACAGGAGTTCAAGACCACGCTGGTCAATATAGAGAGACCCCCATCTCTACAAATAATAAAAATTAAAAATTGGCCAGGCATGGTAGCCCACACCTGTAGTCCCAGCTACTCGGGTGGCTGAGGCAGAGCCCAGATCTCCCAAGGAGCTGAGGAATTTGACGCTGCAGCTAGCTGTGATCAGACCACTGTACTCCAGCCTGGGTGACAGAGTGAGTCTCTCACTCGCTCTCTCTCTCTCTCTCTCTCTCGCTCTATATATATATATACACATATGTGTGTGTATATCTATCTATCTATCTATATATATATTAATTTCTCAAAAAACTGAACACACACTTGTAACCAGCACCCAGACCCACAAAACCTCCTGAAACTCCCACCTGCACACTGCCCTTTGGCTAGTGGAACTATATCTGACTTCTAACAGTATAGAATAATTTTTTCTATATTTATACTTTTTGAGTATGGCTTCCTTCACTCAACATTATATTTGTGGTATTTATTTACATGATTGCAGGTAGTTGTAAATCATTCATTTATATTTCTGTAGAGACTTGCATTTCTATGATGTGAACAGACCACAATTCATTCTACTATTGCTGGGGATTTGTCTGTTTTCTGTTTTTGCTGTTGCAAATACTTCTGCTATGAACATTCTGGCACATGTCTTTTAGTACACACATGTGGGCGTTTCTAATAGATTACCTGGAATGCAATTTCTGGACCATAGAGTCATGTTTGATACTGTCAAGCTGTTTTCCAGAGTGATGTTGTGTCAATTTACACCTTTGCCAGCAGTGCTTGAGAGTTTCAGTTGTTCTACCTTCTCTCCAGCACTTGGTATTATCTATCTTTTTCATTTTAGCCATTCTGACAGCTATCATTTGCATGTTCCTGATTACTAATTAAATTGAGCACATTTCATATGTTCATTGGCCTTTTGGATGTACCTTGGGATATAGAGTTTTAATACTTTCAAGGAGTTTTTTGTGTGATATAAAATGGAGAAGAAACATTTTTCATCAAAGAAATAAAAATACAAAACTAACTTTTCACTCTCAGTTCATATCTCATCCAGTGTACCAACAGGCATACATCAGTTTTCCAGTGGGAAACAATTGAACTTAGATGGTTCCAGAGAGTTTAATGGATAGACTTTGACAGTGGGGCAGGTAGGGTAAATGGTGAATGGAGAAGCACCCAGGGGCCAACAGAAGTGGGCCATTGTCCCCCAGATCTAAAGAGGCAAAGGGTAAAAGGAGTGTCCCAGGAGCCCAGTGAGAACAGCTCCTGGGAGAGAAAACTCCTATAAGCTGAAGTGATGGATGGATGCAGCCACTGCTGGAAAACATTGCTCAGAGAACAGAGGAAATGAGGAATAAGCACTCCAGCCTCTTTTTACCCTGGTCCTCACTCTCCTGCTGGTGCCTGCCATTGGCCAAATCCATCTAGAGTCCAGGGAGTAAGGGAGTCCCAATAAGTCAATCCAGGGCATACAGCAAGAGAGGGGAGAGCAGAATTGACCCACAGAGGGTGAAGGGAGGGAAACAGAGATTCACCAGCACAAGCAGGTACTGCAGTATGGTGGTGGGAAGGATGCAGCTCCAGGAGTTCAGGGCTCTGTCACTCACCAGCTCTGTCTTAGAACATGAAAAATAACCTTTTCAATGCTCACTATCCTTATCTATAAGGGAAGGCTTTGCCTGAAGAGTCTGATAGGTTTCTATTAGTTCTTAGGTAGAGTTTTTCTCACATGCTGTTTTGTGAGAATTATATAGTGACTCACTGAGTAGCTGCTGCCATCTTCATGAGGATGGGCTAGGCAAGTCCCCAGAGGTCCCCACCACCTCCTATTGTGCTATACAGCCCCACATAGGCATTTGGGTTTACAAACCATGGCACAAGGTTTCTAGGTAGCATAAGATCTCAATTGAAAACTTTTCCTGCTACCTGTAAATAGTTCCTGCTTCATTGAAGATGCATCTCCATCTGAAATAAATTATGCAGCTACTCTGGATTTCAAAAGTTTTATCCTTTTGCAGCAAAAGGCAGACCAAATGTGGGCAGGCTCCTTGGGCAAGATTGACGTGCATAAAGCACAGCGTGGCACTGAAGGCACAGAGGACAGGGCAAAGGAGTGGCCCTATGTGCTAACCAAACATGGAGGCAGGGAGCCAGAGTATCCAAAACACCACCGGAAAACGTGACCGTAGCTATTAACGCCTAAGGCACGCACACCCTAGAATCCAGTAATTTCACTTCCAGTTGCTTCCCTAAGGAAGCCCTCATGTGGGTATGTATGTTTTACTTAAGCAAACTTGAACTGGGATTCTACCACTTATTACCCACTCTGTCTGATCAGAGTGCATTCATTGATTGATGATTTATTTTAACACTGTATTCGCAGAAGTTGTTCTCTGCGCTTCAGTGACAGGCTTGATTTTTGCAGCTTATTGGAGTGTTTTTGTTAAGCATTATGCCATCCAGAGAAATTCAATGCCAGGAAGTGTTGCCTAATAGATAGAGGGCCAAAGGGAAACCCAGAGGGCCAACCATACCAGCCAACCCCTCTGCAGATTGCTGACTGCCCTGGGGTAACCTTGCTCACTGCCCTGCTTCTGTTATCTGTGCATGCAGCTCTTTGCCCCAGATCTTGAGGTCACTTTCATTTATAAAGAACCTCGGGAGGGTCTTAAGTCTTTCTCTACCTCACAATGGATGAATACTTTTGCAACCATCTAAGGTGAATGTCTTATCCCTTTATCAACTGCATTTTAGTTGTTCGGTAAGAGAAATAGCTGTTCAGACATCAGCCCATGGAGGTTGTTAAATGAGGCTGAAGTTAAATTGCACTTACAGCATCAGGCAAATCAATGAATTTATGTGATGAAAATTTTGTTTAGCCATGTAGCTTTTCATCTGTCTTCTAGTTTGGAAGTGGAAATGAAACCTTATTTAATAATCCATAAATATAGAACACTACTGAAATTGCAAATAGAATTGTTCAAAATTATTATGGTATTACAAAACATTACATTTCCTTTGACAATTTGAGACTGTGGGCTTTTTTAGAGCAAGTCAATCAAGCAAAGAATTTTAGCTTAGTTTCAATCTTCCAAATCTGTCTAATACAAAAGATAAGCCTTAATTATCAAGGTTTTTTTGAGTATTGTAGGGAAAATTATGTAGTTAAAGAAGTAAGAAATGCAGCAACAAGGATGAATTTCAGACATAAAGTTGGTCAAAATAATTAAACACAAAAGGCTATATATACTGTAGGATTGCACAAGTTTGAAATTCAGAAACCAACAAAGCATCTATGCTAATCACAGTCAGAATTGTGGCTGCTTCTGAGGGGTCGTGGAGAAGCCACAAGACAGCCTTTCAGGGGCTTGAAACATTCTATGTCTTGTTGGTTTCATGGCTGTAGACATGCCTAAAATTTATTGAGCTGTGTATTTGCAATTTTTGCCCTTTGCTGTATATAGGTTATAACTTAAAAAAAAATAAAAAAGAATTCAGCAAAAAAACACCTGGAACACAGCGGTAATTTAAGACTACTATTTTGTAAATTATTTCTCTAGAATTTGGAATTATTCTTTAATATTTTAGGAGTCTCTGAAAACAAAAAAGGATAATTCATAAATAGTTTGATCTATACTTAGAGAATAAATGATTTAGGTGACTAATGAATCAATTTGTTTTATTATTTTATTATTATTATTGTTATTATTTTGAGGCAGAGTCTCACTCTGTGGCCAAGGCTGGAGTGCAGTGGTACGATCTCGGCTCACTGCAACCTCTGCTTCCCTGGTTGAAGTGATTCTCATGCCTCAGCCACCTGAGTAACTGGGGTTACAGGTGTGGATCACCACACTCAGCTAATTTTTGTATTTTCAGTAGAGACTGGGTTTCTCTGTGTTACCTGGGCTAGTCTCAAACTCCTGGCCTCAAGTGATCTGCCCACTTCAGCCTCCCAAGTGCTGGGATTACAGGCGTGAGCCACCATGCTAGGCCAAATCAATTTGTTTTAAATGAACCTCTCTAAATGAACAATAATGAAGAAGCATGATCTTTGCTAAACCTGATTTATTTCTCAGTTATGTGGATAGTAATCTCACTGTTGAAGTTATTTGATATCTATGATTTCGGACATAGAGAATGTTCCATGGCACCGTATGTTTAATTATCTTTATTGTTCATATGCCCATATCTAATTACAAATAATCATCTTGTAATATTTTCTTGTATATATTTGCTCAGATATTATCTGATGTGGAACAGGTCGACTAACATCTTTCTTTCAGTATGTTTTCAAAGTTTTCTTCATGGTTTTCTGCAAAACATCAGCTATGTTTCTAAAAATAAACCTATTTGTTGTGTTCTGGTTGTTGAATGGAAAAAAATGTTGACAAATTATTAAATCACTCCTGAAGCTATAGTTATTGTAATTTCTTTTGCAGTAATCCATGCGAAAGAAAAGAAGTGTCACAGCCCCTGATTTACCAGTGAACCAAGAACACTGTTAATAAATCCTATGCACAAAGAGCACTGGAAAGTTTTATGTTTATTTTCAATTGCATGCACAATGACTGTTTCCAGTTTATTTTTTTTAACTTCTGCCCTAGAGTCCTGGCACTGAATAAAGCTCAAATACACAAGGAAACAGGGAAGTGACTGATAAAATCATATCACAGAGTCCAGAGCTAGGTAGTTTATTCTGTCCATAAAGACTATAAAAACTTGGCTGGGTGTGGTGGCTCATGCCTGTAATCCCAGCACTTTGGAAGGCTGAGGTAGGTGGATGACTTGAGGCCAGGAGTTTGAGACCAGCCCAAGCAACATGGCGAAACCCCATCTCTACTAAAAATACAAAAATGAGCCAGGCGTGGTGGTATATGCCTGTAATCCCAGCTACTCGGGTGGCTGAGGCAGGAGAATTGCTTGAACCTGGGAGGAGGAGGTTGCAGTGAGCCAAGATTGGGCCACTGCACTCCAACCTGAGCAACAAAGTGAGACTCTGTCTCAAAAAAAAACAAAAACAAAAAACAAATAAAACAAAATGAACAAACATAAAAACTCTTGCTTGTGGTCGTGTTTGGTTGGATTCTGGTGCCTAGATTGGACAAACTTCCATCTTCCTAGACCATCGGTAAGGCTCCGAGAGGTTGGGTGACCTATAAGCAGGCTCTGTCAGCACTCTGTCTAGATTTTCATTTTTTTTTTTTCTCAAGACAGAGTCTTGCTCTGTCACCCAGGCTGGAGTGCAATGGCATGATCTCGACTTACTGCAACCTCCGCCTCCTGGGTTCAAGCAATTCTGCCTCAGTCTCCTGAGAAGATAGGATTACAGGCATGCGCCACCATGCCTGGCTAATTTTTGTATTTTTAGTAAAGATGGGGTCTCACCATGTTGGCCAGGCTGGTCTCAAACTCCAGCCCACCTTACCTCCCAAAGTGCTGGAATTATAGGCATGAGCCACTGCGCCTGGCCTACTCTGTCTAGATTTTCTTGAATGACTTTTCACTGTGTTTATGTGCCACTCCTCTTACTCCCCACCAACTCTTCAAACTTGGGTGTGTTTCCCTTCCAACAGCTTGATTTACAGCTCTTTGGAGGTGTAGTCTTCAGCTACTGGAACAATTTTGTGCACATGTGAACATTTTGTGCAAATGTGTAAATAACTTGGAGTCTGGGAAGTTACTCCTCCAGTGATTTTTGGGTGCTGGAAGCTCAGCACAAATTCTAAGGTGTAACTTACATTCCAGAGTTCTTTGCAGGATCAGGCTGAAGTCACACTTGGCAGGACTTTGCTAAACCCTGCATCCTTGCTTAGCTTCTTCCCTGCCTTTTTCTGCTTTCCCATTGCTTTAGTGTGTCCCCTGGGGGCACTTCCTTAATCAATCACTCCCACAAAAATATTAATCTTAGGGGCTGGACACCGTGGCTTATGCCTGTAATTCTAGTACTTTGTGAGGCCAAGGAAGGAGGATCACTTGAGGCTAAGAGTTTGAGACCAGCTTGGGCAGCATAGTGACACCCTGTCTCTGCAAAGAAAATATTAGCTGGTCATGGTGGTGCATACCTGTAGTTCTAGCTATTCAGGAAGTTGGGGGAGGAGCATTACTTGAGCCCAGGAGGTTGAGGCTACAGTAAGCCAAGCTTTCATCACTGCACTTCAGCCTAGGCAGTAGAGAGAGACCCTGTCTCCAAAAAAAAAAAAAAATAATAATAATGTTAGGATTTGCTTCTGGGGAACCTGAACTAAGATATAACGCTGAAACCTAATCTGTAATCTCCATCCTGGGTTTCATGAATGCTATATCATTATCAACATTTGCTAGGGATCAGGAACTGGTCTGCTCACTGTTACCACTTTTTTCCACCTTTATTCATTACTTCTCTAACTCCTCACACTCCCTTTTGCACATTCAGCACCTTCAGGGTGTCAACAATTGCATGGTAGATTGTGCATAACTTTAGTGCAAACAAGTTGGAACCATGAGTTGCCTACCTAATTTAGCTCTGGTGGGTGGGGGACATAAACACAAATCCTTCTGAACAAGGTGATGCAAATCCAGTGTATTAATTATTCCAATTAGCATTACTACAAAGCAGCATAGCTAGTTGAAATAAAAGGCAAGTTCTTACTACTCACACATTTAAAATATATGCAATAAAGAAATAAACCAGATGTCTTCCCCATTTTTCACTCCATATGCACAATTGCAAATGTAATGGTGAAAACTATTTCAGCCCTTTTGGAAAACCACAGTCAAACATTCTCTCATGGTGAGTGTTCCTGAATTTACAATATTCCTTAATATAGGTAATCCGTTACCAATTCAAGTTTGATGAAGCCCAGGAGACCTCATTTTTCAATCTTGTTTGCAATGTCTTAAACAAAGAGGATTCTTACTTTTGTAGTTACTTCTAAAATCTCCCTGGAATAATGAAGAGGACTAATTAGATGTTACTGTAAATCATTCAGCTTCTATTTTTGTAAATACATTTAAAAATAATTGACCAATCAAGTAACTAAGTTCCTGAGATTACAGCAGATGTTGCCTGCCTAAAAGTAGGACACAAAAACAGGTCCATTCTTCCAAACATAGAACGTTTTTCTCACAATTCAAGGATGAAAACAGAACTAGGCAGTTGCGTTATTAATCACTGTTACAAACTGTTTTTTTGGAGGCAGAGTTCTTGATAACTCAGGAGGCAGTTCTTATCTTTGACCCCTCACCCGTGGCCATGAGGAAAGGATAAAAGCGATGTCAAAGCATGGAGACAATCGGCTATTAATAGTGCCTGGTCCTTGGTCTTAAGGAACCAGCTCTTTCCCCAAGGACATGGAACATAAGAATTCGGGAATGGATGGTATTGTTCCACCATGGACCTCCTCAAGTTATTTTCCTATGTTGTACTTGCCTGTTTGGGAAGGGTGTCTGTGGCTTCTACCAGTTTCTCAGATGGGTTCATGCTTAGAATTTTGTTTTTAAAAATCCCTGCAATAGAATGTCCCATTCTGCTCACACAGAATACGACCTTTGCACCCTACCCTGATTTGACCTAATGCCATGTCAGCCTCAAGACACCAGGTGAGGGATACTGTTGTTCACCCTGCTACAAGCCATCAGAGGCAGCTTAGGGCTGGAAAGCAGACACTCAGCAAGGTTGTTGGAACACGTAAACGTGCACACTTTGCGGCTGTGTTTTCCAAGTTGGTTCCAACTTGACTGTGAAACTATGGCAGAATGCACAGCAGCAGCAAAGAGGGAGTTCTAGCTTTGAGTCAAAAAGAGCAAGTAATTGCCAGAGGTAATGTAGGTGCCTTGGATCAAGAAGGCAGAAGTCAAGATATAAAATCTTAGATCTTAGATGTGTTTTGAAGGCAAAGCCAGCAGAGTTTGCTAATCCCTGAGTGGAGGGTGTGACAGAAGAAAGGAAGCAAAGATGGGGTTTGCGCCTAACCAACTGGCAGGATAAAGTTGCCATCACTGCAGGGGGAAGGTACGAATGGGGCATGCTGGATGGGAAGATCTGGAGTTCTATTTCTGCTAAATTACGTTTGAGATGCCCATTAGACATCCAAGAAGAGATACTGAGTAGACATTCATGGGAGAAGCCTGGTCTAAACATATGAATGTGGGACTCATTAGAATATAGGTGATGCTGAAAGCCATGAGACTCTTTGAGATTACGAAGAAAGAGAAGGAAGTGAAAAAGACAAGTGCCAGGACAGAGCCATGGGGACTCCAAATTTAAGGGGTGGAAAAGATTAAGAGGAATTCCTAAAGCCAGATGAGAAGGAGCTCCCACTGAGTCAGGAGACTGCAGTACCCCAGAAGCCATAGGTGACAGGTCGATTTTCGTTTTTCTTTTTTCTGAGACAGAGTTTCACTCTTGTTGCCCAGGCCGGAGTGCAATGGTACGATCTCAGCTCACTGCAACCTCCACCTCCCGGGTTCAAGTGATTCTCCTGCCTCAGCCTCCCTAGTAGCTGGGATAACAGGCACCTGCCACTATGTCCAGCTAATTTTTTGTATATTTAGTAGAGATGGGGTTTCACTATGTTGGCCAGGCTCATTTCCAACTCCTGACCTCACGCACCCGCCTCGGCCTCCCAAAGTGCTGGGATTACATGTGTGGGCCACTGCACCCGGCCAATAGGTTAATTTTCTAGAGATAGCCTCACCACTATCTCCCTTGCCATGTGAGGTTAACACTGCTCCTTCAAGAGGTAGGGGACCACCGGGCTCGGTGGCACGTGCCTGTAGTCCCAGCCTCTCAGGAGGCTGAGGCTGGAGGATTGCTTGAGTCCAGGAGTTCTCGGCTATAGTGCCACTATGCCGATCAGGTGTCCGCACTAAGTTCGGCATCAATATGGTGACCTCCCCGGAGCGGGGGACCACCAGTTTGCCTAAGGAGGGGTGAACCAGCCCAGGTCGGAAACAGAGCAGGTCAAAACTCCCGTGCTGATCAGTAGTGGGATCACGCCTGTGAATAGCCACTGCACTCCAGCCTGGGCAACATAGGGAGACCCCGTCTCTTTAAAAAAAAAAAAAGAGAGAGATAGGGGACCATGTTTTCTCCTTGGGAATATGACAGGCCTGTGACTACGCTAAAAGTGAAACTGGATGATTTCCAAAGCTGGATGGCAAAAGGCACCACAATATAGCTTTTGTCTGCTTCTTTCTCTTGGGACACATGACCTGGGAGGCCCACGCCTACACGTGAGAAGTCTGGCCACTCCGCTATGGTTACTGGCATGCTGGGGAGACCACGGAGAGAGTCAGTTAGACAAAGAGAGACAGAGAGGCACAAAGAGCCTAAGTGTTTCAGCCTCTAGGTGTTTGAGTCTTCCTGGCCCAGGCACCAGCCATGTGAGTGAAAGAACTTCAGATCATTCCAGACCCTGACCTTCGAGCCATCCAGCTGACATGGAGTGGGGCAGAAATGAGTAGTCCCCGTGAAGCCCTGTCCGGAAGGCAGATTCATGAGCAAAGTAAATGAGTTGGTTGTTTTAAGCCATTTTTAGGGTAATTTATTACCCAGTCCTTGTAACTGGTACACCAAGTAAAGATGACGTTTCTCAGAGAAGTACATTCTCCATGGTGTCAAAGACTGCTGTAGGTAAATGGAGATGATGAGTAGAACCAACCGACTGCTGGATCAATAACACAGAAGGCACTGAAATAATGTGAGTTTAAGGAAGAATGGAAATTGGATTGGAAACAGCCAGTAATGACTACTCTTTCTAGGAGTTTGCTAAAAAACAGATTTGAGAAATGAAGCAGTAGCTGGAGAGGAGAGTGGGGCCAGGAGAGAGCCTTTGGCTGAGGTTGAAGACAGACAGTATGTATGTGAATGAGAATGACGCAGTAAAGGGTGGGAAATGGATGATGCAAAAGAGAGGGGAGTGAATTGCTGGAGCCAATTCCGTGAGAAATGAAAGGATATGGGGTCCACGACTTTATAACAGATGAAAGGAATGGCCTGAGCTGGAGCTCAGCAAGTTTATTCATGGTTACAGAAGTAAAGGCAGAGTCTATGAGAAGAGAGGCAGGTGAGTGGTAAACATCGTGGTGGAAGGAAGGTTAACTTCCTGTTTGCTTGCTTCTGTTATTTCATTGGGAAAGTAAGTGGTCTAGGGCAATATATGGGCTTTACCAACCAGCATTAGGATCCCACTTGAAGTCTGTAATCATGAACTTAAAGGGAGAGCAGTGAGCGTAGTAACGCTGTTGTCCAGCCACATTCAGTGGCCCAGGTGCAAGCACAAAGTAGGCAGGGCCATGGACTTCACCAGGGTCAGGGAATTGTCAAGAGAAAACTGGCAAGAGAAAGGGATAAGGGAGTTGAGAGCTTAGGCAAAGAAATTTAAGCTGCGCTAAGAGGAGAGGGAAAATGTTGCGGAGAATGTACTGATTGTAGCACCCAGCGGAGGTGAAGGATTGCTCAAGCTTGCGTATTTTGATTAGCTCCATTTTGAGGATGAGGAACTCCAGCTCTGAGAGGGTGAAGTAGCTTTCAAGTAAAATCCCCAGGGATTCAAACCTAGGATGCCCAGCTCCTTTAATAGTGAGAACATCTCTTCACAGCTCAACTTTTGGGCAGAAAGAAAGAGAAAAAAGAGCAGCCGGTATTGATAGTCACCAAGAGCTCTGAAAAACAGATCTGGAGAAATCTCTGCGAGAGGTCTTTCATGATGTGAGAGCTTGATTTTACCTCCTGAGCGACGTTATAGCATATGCTTTCTGGAAAACTCGTGGTTATTTTTTTTGGAATCCAGTTTTTAATTCTTTGAGTTCTCTCTAGAAAAGGAACATAGCCAAAGAGTTGGCTTACGGGTAGGAAAACGAGAACTAAAGTTTCCATGGATCTTGTGCACCTGATGCATGCGTACTTCCCTACTGACCCATTTCCTGCAGCCCACGGAAGATTTCATCCAAGGAAGTACGTGCCACAATTACATCATGAACCCAATTGTTTAAAGTTTCTATTACAGCCAGTTAATTATAGTGAGAACCAGGAGGCTCTCTACTTCTGCCCTGATACTTTGGCCAGTGGCATCACACGCCAATTATGGGAGGATGTCTGTAAGAGGAAGTTTTGTAAGAGAAATTTTATAAGGCTGTTTATGTATTATGCCCTCAATTGTATTTGCAATATCATTTCCTACTGTTGATCGTCCCGTAATTCTGGTCGTGCAGCAATTCCAACATTGGTAATGTGTTTATTTCCAGATGTGGTGATTTGGGTGGGGAAGGAAAGGAGATCTAAGAGGTTGTTATTTGTGTTTTTAAAAAGGCAGGTTAACCTGAATATAATTACCTTCTTTCTTCTTTTTGCTAAAGAGAGAAGGGGGAAAAAAAACATGTAAGTTTGATTATTTAGGAGATGAGCATATTAAAATAATTTGATGAAATTGGGTCATTTGAAAGAAACCAAAATAAAGTGGTGAAGGAGAGACATTTTTCTCTACTCATTGTTTGGACTGTATTATTCCCACCCCACCCCATCATCATTCCACCCTCATCGGAATATCTCGGATCTCTCATTACTTTATAAATCCTGACCTCTGACATAGAAGAAAGAATAGAAGCTTGGACTTCAGAAAGAGCTGAGTTTTTATATAAGTTCCATCTACTAATGTATATCCTTAAGCCAGATAAGGCTCTCTGAGTCAATTTCCTCCTCCCCATTCTGTAAAATGGGGATTATGATACTTACCTCATGGGGTGGTTTGTGAGGGTTAAATAAGTATGAACAGCGCCTGGTTGCTTACAATTGGTGCAGTGTTCTGTTGCCATCTGTTCTTCAGCCTGTTCCTTGATTCTTCCCACCATCTCTTCCTAATCTTTGTATATACTGTCTGCAACATCTCCTGCACTTTGACTAATTTGATGTGACTTCCCTCTCTCCCTTTCATCCGTTCCTCCTCCTTTCTTTCTTTCCTTCCAGCCTCCAGAATCCCAGTTGCCCAACAAAGCTTATTCATCTGTTCCGAAGACATAGTTTACATACCAAGTTTACCTTGAAATCGTTTGTAAATTTCCATGACTCACTTTAATATATATGCACCATGGCATCAATCACACATTCATTTATTCATCCAATTATTTGATTTACACACTAGTCCAACATTTCTCTTCTCGTTTATACTTCTCCAGATTGATACCGTAGCAGAAATCTTATATTTTTGTAGTGCTTCATACTTTGTTTCTCCCATGTTTTATCATATATTATCTCAGTGGAGCCTTATAACATCCTATAAGGTAAGCAGGTCAGATATTGTCATCATTTTCTACCTTTATAAATGTAAAAGCAGGCTCAGTAGAGTAGGTACTTTACCTACCCAAGATCACAACACTGGTTTCTGGAAACCAGGCCACCTTGACCCAAAGCACACTCCTGACCTCCACTAGCTGCCTCCTCCCCTTATTTATTCCCTCTTATGCTGTGTGCAACCCTCATTCTAACAATGAAATTCCCTGACTGCAGAGCCTCGGAAGTATGAGTCTCTTTGTACTCTAGTCACTTTTTCCAGACTACACCATAGAGTCTTTTTAAAGCAGCTTTAATACTGCATAAACCCCATTTTCTTTCATCTGAGATTTCCTTAAATGCTGAGGAACCAGAGATACTGAGTTTGATTTTCTGGTAGTTTACAGCCATCAGGAGCCATACCGTGATCCTCGAGGCAAGCAGATGTCTTCAGCAAAGAATTAGGTTTTGGCTTAAAGAAGAGCATAATCTTGACCAAACAGGTTCAGTCATCTTTAATTCTGATTCGTAAGTTCAAGAGTATGCTGATTTTTATTGTAACAGAACCTGCTTGTCCCTTATCTCATGAACGGTCACAGTGCATTTAGATTAAGTTGATCATTGCTCCTTATGTCTCAATCGTTATCCTGCCCAGCTTCCATATTAAGTCTCCATAAGCCAAAAATTCTAACACTCCCATATTGGCAACATAACAGCCTTCTAACTATATTTTGATCCCAGAACAGACAATATTTGAAGGCATTTAAACGCCCTCAGGCAAATCTGTGGTATCTTGATGACCTCATTCGTGTTGCATGCGGCTATATTTCAAAGCTGAACCCCAACTTGGGCACACGAGCACAGCAAACAAATACAACACTGAAAAACACATTTGATGTTTGAAGCTTTTATTAATATATATGTTGGTGTTAGAAATAAATCAAGATTCCTTTCCTTCCTGGACCAGATTTTGACTTGAAAGTTACTTGCTGTTATCCATTTTCACTCCTCCGAATCTCTCTAAATAAAAATAATCTAGTCTGGGCGGGTGAGGTAGCTCGTGCCTATAATCCCAGTGCTTTGGGAAAAGGAGGCAGGAGGATCACTTGAGGTCATGAGCTCAAGACCAGCTTGGGCAACATATTGCCCGTCTCTGCAAAATTAATATATGTGTGTATATATATATTTCGAGACAGAGTCTCGTTCTGTCATGTGGGCTGGAGTTCAGTGGTGAAATCTTGGCCCACTGCAACCCCCGCTCCCAGGTTCAAGTGATTCTCAGGCCTTGGTCTCCCAAGTAGCTGGACTACAGGTGTGTGCCACCATGCCTGGCTTTTTTTTTGGATTCTTGGTAGAGACAGAGTTTTGCCATGTTGGCCAGGCTGGTCTGAAACTCCTGGCCTCAAGTGATCTACCCACCTCAGCCTCCTAAAGGGTTGGGATTACAGGTGTGAGCCACTGTGTTTGACCAAAATTAAATTTTTTTAAGTAAAAAAAAATCTTAAAAAGATCTTGCTTTCTTTCAAATTTATCTTAGCACATTTTTAACATTTTGAGTGTATGTTTGTGGTTTTTTGTTTATTTTCCAAGGAGGTTTTAAATTGTTAATATATCACACATAAGGTTGAATGACAATGGATGTTATCATTTGGTCACATGGGCTATATTTAAGACAGTCCCACATGCATGCAGGAATATTTGGAAATGAATGTTCAATTCATTTCCAAACGATTCCAAATGCAATATGTGTTGCACTTTTACTTTGTGTTAAGTGATAGGAGAGAAAAATATATAAATGTGGGCTTACTATGAGATTTGTCCATAAAATAGAGAACTTTGGTAATTCAAAAATAAAGTGCTAAATGGAATATAACCAAAAGGCTTGGGCTTTTGAGGCTTGGACTCAGACTTTCCAGATCATCATTTTCCATTATATTCCACTGGACAAAACAGTCACATAGCTAGCCCAGAGGTGAGCTCATCTGTGTTACACCTAGCAGATAAGAGAATTATCAGTAGCCACCCAAATCCTTGAGGAATAAGTGCCCCACAAGAGCATGTCAGGCATCTTGCCCTCTGGATTCCTAATATATTAGGTCATCAATGATGACAAAAGAAAGTCTTCACTAGAAGCCAAGACATTTATCAAAGGTCTGTTTCAATCACATATTGCAGAAAAACAAACCACCCCAAAACTTAGCAGCTTAGAAACAACCACCATTTTATTCTCTTTCTAACTCTACAGGCTGACTTGGCTCACCTGGTGGCTCTTTTGCATGTGATGTCAACTGGGACTCTAGTCTACTGGGTGGGGACGTGACTACAGGGGAGAACTTACATGACTGGTGGTTGATGCTGGCTGTTAGCTGAGAGCTAAGCTGGGACCACAGACTGAGTGTCTCCATTCTCTTCCACATGGTCTCTCCATGTGAGCTGGGCTCCTCACAATATGGGACTGTGTTCCAAGAAGGAAATGTTACTGAAATACCAGGGATTCAGGCTAGGTCCTGCTGCTCACCACACAGAAAGCCAATCACCGAGACAATGAGTATTGCCAGGAAGAAGGTTTTAATCAGGTGCTGCAGCCACAGAGATGGGAGATCAGTCCTAAATCCATCTCTCCAACTGACTGCAATTAGAGGTTTATAGAGCAGAAAAGAAATGTAACCATGTGTAGGAAAACAAGAACTAAGGAGGATAGGAAAGAGGAGCTGGTCAACAGGAAGCGGGTGGTCAGTTAGGCAATCATGACAGGTGTGAGGTCTGACATCTCATGGTCCAGAGCAGTGATCTGGTGAGTTTCAGTTTCTTGATACTATCTGGGAGTCCTGGTGGTTGATTTCCTGGAATAGGAACTCAGATAAGACAAATGTAACTTTCTCAAGTTTTAAGACTGGGAGGGCTAACTTCTGTTTATTCAAGAGAAACTATAAACATCAGTTCTATGGACAAGTGGGTCAGTTTCAGAAGCAGAAGGCTTGGGATTTTAAGGCTTGGGCTCAGAAGTTCCAGATCATCATTTTCCATTATATTCCACTGGACAAAACAGTCACATAGCTAGGAAAGGAGAAATAAATGCCACCTTTCTATGGCAGAGTGACAGACATAAAGGTGAGAGCAAGAACTGAGGGTGCTATCTTTGGAGACTATCTGCCCAAAGAGCTCAAGTAAACACAGAAGACATGCATGAAAAGTCAAGACCTTTGCATTGGTCAGCCTGCTGAGGTCATCGGTCAGCCTGCCTCAGTCTTCTTTCTATCTGGTCTTCCTTTGTGTAAACTGAACTTCAAACTTCTGAACATTTTCCAAACCCAAGATGCCTGTATCTCTCCTAGAACTGAAAGCCTTTTGCCATGGTCTTGCTTCCCAGGCTTGACTCTTATCTCCTGCACTCTGAGCCCCACAGGACATCCTTGGTGTAGTGGGTTCTCTCTCATGCCTGTGTTTAGGACTCTGATGTCCAATTTCCTCTGTGGAGCTTCATGGACTCCTAGTCCCAGCCTGTCCACATAGAATCTGACCTGTTTCTCCCAACACCCTCATTTTAACCTTGATAGAGCATGGATGGGAGTGGACAGATAGTCATAAAAGATCCCATAGACATTTTTTTTCCCCTCCACTCCTCACACCCATAGACCTTAAAAAGTTAAACAGTCTTTGATTGAGCAGAGGGCTGAGCAAAGCCATACAACTAGGACTAAGAACAGGATGTTTGCCGAACAGAGAGGGGTGAGGGAAACTCAGCTTGGATGAGGGAAAAGGTGAGGATGGCTGGCAAAATTAGGGTTCAGGGCCAGGTGATAACAAATCAGGCAGTTTAGATTTGATGTGATATGAAGCTGTAAGCCACTGTGCACTTTTGAGCTGAGGTGTGGCTTGGTGAAATGATATTTAAGCAAGATTCGGGCAGGAGTGGAATGTAGGGTAGAGTGGAGAAACTGCAACCAAGGAGGCCAATGGTAACTGGGGGCACAGGTGATGAGAGCTGGGATTAAGGGGACTACAGTGGAAAAGATGAATATGAGACCATTTGAAGGAAAAAAACCTATAGGGCAGTGATTTCTCCAATATTGAAAATTCAACTAAAGACGACTAATGAGGCGGCCAATGGAAGGCTACTGTAGGCTCTGGGGAAGGGAGGGGCTGGGATGAGGGACAGCAGTGTGCAGAAAGCAATGGACAGGGTAAGACTGGAGGGGAGGAAAGGCCTGTTAAACAATGTGGGTTTCCTCGTCTAAGCTGGCCGACGCTGCAATGAAGAAGGAATGACTTAGAGAAAAATGCAAAGGCAGAAGAGATGGGCTTTAATGAAAGTTTCAATTAAGAAGAAAAAGAGAAAGGCTAGAGTAGAAGTGACTCGTCTGAATTTTCACAAATGGGGGAGCCAACAACAGAAAGAGTGATATGGTGAGGAAACGCTGGCCTGGGAAAGAAGCTGAACAGCACACAGACTGAATCTAAGGTGACACAGGGCACTCTGGTGGGAGTATCTGAAAGGGCCTGGGGCGTGCGTGAGAAGTTCGGCAAGGCAGCATCAAAGTATAAGTTCCTCATTCAGAGTTGAAGTCCTGTGCCAGTGCAGATGTGGTGGCTGCCTCTGTCCCCAGTCCACCTTGTGTTTGCTCTTTGCCACCTGAAGAGTGGAATGGCAGGATAGGAAGGCACATCATATAAGAATGGCACAGGGAGCCCTGAGATCCGCCTCTTGCCCTTATTCTTCTGAGTTTTCTAGTGGGCTTCCTAATGCATACCCAATCTCCACCACCCGGCATGAACTGTGCTGGTCGCTAGGTCTGAGGGAGCATGGTTACATCACCAAGGTGTCTCCCCAGTGTGATTCACGTCTCGCAGCTTCAAATGAATTTGAAGCTGTGGATCCCAAACATCTGACCCAGGTGGAGAGAGAGTTGAAAGCCTCAACAATCCCTACGCACACCTCTTTTGGTAACCTGCTAGACCCTGAGCCCTGAAGTGGCCGCTCAGACTGAGTCACGCTCCTGCTCCTTTCCCATTCCCACAAGGTTGTCTCAGGAGGAATGAAGCCCTCCCCTCCTCCTCTCTCCTCTTTTTCTGACTTGGACGTAGATACTGCTCCCAGTTCATCTTTTTTCCTGTGTAGTGGAATTTGGAGTCACCTCTCTCAGTTCCATTTCTCTCAATTAGCAGGAAGCATCTAGAAAATCTCCATCAACCTCAAGCTTTTGATCAAGTAGAAGGTTCTCTGCTTTTCTCCTTAGCTGATATCCGCATTTTTCTATCTGTTTTCTCCCCCTCTCTTTCTCTCTCTCAACAGTTCTTACTGTGTTGCCCAGGCTGACCGTGGCACGATCACAGCTCACTGCAGCCTCAACCTCCTGGTCTTAAGCAGTCCTGTGACTTCAGCCTCCTGACTGGCTGGGACTGTAGGCATGTACCACCGAAATGGTATGAGACTACTGAACTACCCCAATGCCTACAACCTTTCATATTACCAAACTTATAAATGTTCACCCATCTGTTTCTACTACACTTCCTAAAACGTTTCATATGACAGAGTTTTATTTTAACATGGACAGTGTCTGTCCCCTGTCTGGGAGTGAGATGGAACATATATTCCAAGGATTCTTCTATGGATTTGCATTCAAAGAGGCTTGAGTATTTTTTTCCTATTAACTCTGTATGTGGAGGAATTCACTTAACAGGCAAAAAGCCAAAAGCTTAAGGCTGGACCTTGGGGAATACCTGCCTTCAGTTCAGAGAGTAAAAATAAAAATGGGTGAAGGACAGAAAGAAGTGGCCAAAGCCATCAGAGAAAACCTAAGAAGAATTAAGAACCAAAGAAGCTATGGGAAGAACTGGCAAGAAGGAATTTTGGGGCAGAAGGGTTTGCAGGGGAGCAAGGAAGAGTGTATGATTACCGAGCCCTTATGTGCTAGACTCTGTGATAATTGCTTTGCATGCACACTCCATTTAGCCTTCATAGTTAACTTTATGAGTTATTAACATGCCCACAATTCCGAGGCATGTTTCCCAGAGTCCTCCCGGGAGGAGTGGGGATGGAATTAAGTTCCAGGTGCTCACAGTAGCAATTTGCTTGATAATGTAAGCTCGAATGGCTTCTCCTTTCCCTGTTCACTTCCTCCTGCCCTACCACATTTCCCAGCATCACCTGCCAAATAAACTACTTGCACTCACATACTCGTGTCAGGGTCTCAGTGCATTACTGCGGCTAGGGAGGGGAAGCCCTGGGGTATAGCTTTCCCAGGTTCCTCATAGGTTCTCTGCCTCTCCAGTTGAATCAAGAACTGCCTCGGCGCCTGCTGAGTGGGAAGGGGTGATACCTCAGCAGAGGCAGGAGTGGATGCTCAGGCCAATGGGCTGCTGGAGGATTTGTCAGGGCTGGAGGGTCTGTAGTCAGGCAGAGCTAATGGGAGCTGGTCAGTCACGGAAGGTCAGCTGCCGATCCCTGTGGGCATGAGACAGACCCTGAGTTCTCTAGCCACAGACTGCTGGCCAAAAGGCCAGCCAGGTAGCTAGGAACTAGAGGCATGAGGGTCATCACCCCAGGAGGGAGCTGAAGGACACAATCCCCAAGGATCCTGTCTTACTCCATTTGTATTGCTATAAAGGAATACCTGAGGCTGGGTAATTATAAAGGAAAAAGAGGTTTATTTGCCTCATAGTTCTGCAGGCTGGAAAAGAAGCATGGTGCTGGCATCAGCGTCTGGTGAGGGCTTCAGGAAGCTTCCACTCATGGAGGGAGGGGAAGGGGAGCCAGTGTGTGCAGAGATCATGTGGAGAGAGGGAGCAAGAGAGGGGGTGGTGCTGGGCTCTTGTTAACTAACAACCAGCTCTCATGGGAACTAACAGAGCAAAAATTTACTCATTACCTCAAAGATGGCACCATGCTGCTCACGAGATCCACCCCATGACCCAGACATCTCCCATGAGGCCCCACCTCCAACACTGGGGATCAAATTTCAACATGAGATTTGGAGGGGTCAAATGTCCAAGCCTTAGCAGACCGCATCTCTTCTTCTTTGCCATATAAGCCATTGATCTCCTCCCATCCAGCCAAAAGCCATCTTGCAAAGCATTCTGGGAGAGATGCAGAAGACACAAAAATCTGAAAGACGGAGCCTTGCCTCACAGGATGATTAAATGATTAGATGGCAGAATTAGAAGTTAATTGTTTCCTCTTGCTCACAGGTAGGAGGTGGCTCAGGGTCAAGGTCAAACAATAAAAAGGGTGCCCTTTTCTCTGCACAGCTGAGCTGTTGTGTGTGATTACACCTGAGCGCCTATGAGCTGAGCTTAAGGGAATCCATGCTGAGAACCAGTTGTCCTAAGATTCAAAAATCCTGGAGAAATATTCTGTGCCACCGCTGATGGGTAGAAACAGGAAACACACTTAACGTCTTCTGAACACGCTGGGATTTGAGTTGGCCTCTGTTCAATCCTAGCACACTCTCAGCCGTGGCTCTTTGTTTGTTTTAAAGTACCTCTCCATCCATGAATTCTGGCCCTCCAGTAGCAGGTTGTTATACAAATAGGCCAAGTTTTCCACAGGACTGTGACTCTCCTTTCCTCCTTCCATGAGGGTATCAATATGCAGAAAAGGCCTCCTCTGTTTTGTGTTCTGCTGGAGTGGCTCTTCCTGCAATCTGCTAACACAGGAACTGGCTGCACTTAGCTCGAGTGGGCCCCCATCCAGCTCCTCTCAGCCGGGTCTGTGGTGGCCAGGGCCTCCCTGACAAGGCTAATACACGACTACTATTGAGAAACAGCCCACAAGGGAAAGGGTGGCATTTGAGCCTCGAAACTAAGGCTTCTGGCTAAATAACAACACATCCAATGATGGAGGTGAGCGGGAAGCATGACGGAGAAAACAGGAGGCCACTTTAAGGAATTTACATGGTACCTTTGCGTTGGCAGGGGTTTAATTATTCATTCACAGCCAGCCAGATCTCCAAGGCTCAGCTGACAAAGCTTCAGCCCTTCTCTGCAACCATTAGAGGAAGCAGTCTGAGCCCTCTCGCTTGAGTAAACAGACAGTGAGTACAGGCTACTGTGTCCTGAACAATATCGGAGAACAGGGTTTCAGGCCATTTCCTCTACTGGCAGCATGGTGACTTTTCTTAAGGATAAGCTCAAAATGTAAGGGCCAGAGGGTCTGCAGCTAACATGGGGGGCGGAGACTGTAACCATAGCAGCAACAAGAACACTGATAGTCAGGATTATGCATTCAGCCCTTTCTATACGCCCGGCCACATTCTTCCTGCACCCAGAGCAAGCCTTCACCATTGTCCCCAAGATGCCTTTCAGGAAACTTGGGCAAAGAGAAAGAATTTGCCCCAAATCCTAATCCTATAAGTGCTAAGAGAATGAGCCAGGAAGCCAAAATTAAAACCCACGTCTACCCAGGAAACTGTTTTCTATCTATATTTTCTCTCCTCTCTCAGAAACTTTCTTCAAAACCTCTGATGTTACAATTTTTAAAACTCAGACATATGGTTGACTGATTTCCCCTCCAAAGGCCTAAAATCAAGTCCCTTCATTCATGACTATTCATGATTTTAATTTAAAAATAAAAGAATACTCCAGAATACTGACTCAGAAAACTGGGTGTTTGTCATCTGCCACAAACCTGGTTTCCTGCGTGACACAAGGTAAGCAGAGTGAGAGTGAGTGGTTGGTAATTTTTTGCCTTTATTTAAATAATTTTTTTTTCAGTAGAACCTTTGTGCAGTCCTATTTCCCCTACGTTGGCAAACAAGCAGGTGACCTTCCTTTGAAATCTCTGAGATGCTGAATCTATCTTTACGGAACTTCTCCCCTTACCTCTCAACACGGATTCTTGCTCCAGTTGATACAGCTGAGAAACAAGGACAAAGCAGAAAAGAGGGCTTTGGCCATCACGCCCCCACTCCCAGCCAGGTCTTCAGAGAGTGTCCCTTGAGTGCATTTTCCCCCGAAACATCCAAGACAAGGTTAATGAATGCTAAATTGTTTTCTTTTTGTTTTTTACTTGAGATGGAGTGTCTCATCCCGTCACCAGAGCTGGAGTGCAGTGGTGCCATCTCAGCTCACTGCAACCTCTGCCTCCCCGGTTCAAGAGATTCTCCTGCCTCAGCCTCCCAAGTAGCTGAGATTACAGATGCCCACGACCACGCCTGGCTAATTTTTATTTTTAGTAGAGATAGGGTTTTACCATGTTGCCCAGGCTGGTCTCAAACTCCTGGTCTCAAGTGATCCACCCACCTCGGCCTCTGGGATTACAGACGTGAGCCACCGTGCCCAACCTCCTTTTAAAACTAGTGATTTTGAATGATACTTCAGACCCTACAATTTGGTTTCAATCCCATCATGTTTTACATGGCATTCATACTGCAAATATATGAACATTCCCTACCAAGTACTGAAAAAAAATAGCAGCAGGTGACTGATGTGAATTTGTTTTCTGTTCCCAAGTATTCACTAAGGCTTTCTGAGGGGTGGCCATTTCACACATCTTCTTTCTTTCTTTTTTTTTTTTAAGATGGAGTTTCACTCTTGTTGCCCAGGCTGGAGTGCAATGGCACGATCTCAGCTCACCGCAACCCCCACCTTCCAGGTTCAAGCCATTCTCCTGCCTCAGCCTCTAAGTAGCTGGCATTACAGGCATGTGCCACCACGCTCAGCTAACGACGCCACCACGCTCAGCTTTTTTGTATTTTTAGTAGAGACGGGGCTCCTCCACGTTGGTCAGGCTGGTCTCAAACTCCCAACCTCAAGTGATCCACCCACCCTGGCCTCCCAAAGTGCTGGGATTACAGGTGTGAACCACCATGCCCGGCCACACATCTTATTTCTATGTGCCTGTTGTTACCACAGCCATAAGATCATTTCCCAAAAAGTCGCTCTGGAAAACTAAATTGATCTAGCAAGGGATTACTAAAAGTGTGTATTTAGCCTCTACTTGATGGTTTCTGCTGGATTTTCCACTATCCCAGGGTGAGAATAGAGACAAAATGACTGTAAGGTATGTGTTAGAAGATGAATTGTAAATTCTTCACATCTTAGTTGGGCTTTACTTCATAAATCAAGTTATGCATTGTGCCCTGTTACCTTTAAGTCTCCCTGGTCCATGCCAAACTGTATTTGCACTAATTGCTTTTGACACAGTGCCCAGAGTGCCAGGATCCAGCTCCTACAATGTTGCCTCTAATCCCACGGGCTTTTGAGATCCTGTGCCTTGGCCGCATTCATACGAGGACACTCCAAGATCATCACCCTCCCTCGCTTCCTTCTAAATCCACCCTGCACTTGTCATCAACTAGTGAGGCCTCCAAGGGCAATGGGAGATGCTTTGATAATAGCACCCACAGCTAACATTTCCAAAGCACCTCTGAACTTCTGGGGCACATACCAAGCAATGTCACAAGCACCCAAGTGCTTCAAAGGAACATTGATTTAATTCTCCCAGCAGCTCTGTGCTGCGTATGTCGGCCTCCATCCAGCAAGTTAAGAAGTGGCACTCAAAGAGGCCAGTGAAGGACATTCGCAGACATGAGAGTAGGGCTAAGAAACTGATATGGGACCGTGAAGCTCCCAGGAAATAGCAACAGCCTGAGGAGCAAGGGAAGAGATACTCTAGCGAGAGCTGGAGTCAAAAAAGAGAAGCCATTTGCCAAGAACACGGCTATAAAGGAACACAGCTACACGCAGAGCCTGGGCCGGAAGGCGGTGTGCACAGAGAGGGGTGCGGGGAAGAAAGGCATCCACATCCCTGACCTTGCTCTTGTGCCACCTTCCAATCTCACTGGAGCAGCTCCCATTGGCCACACCCAACTTGCAGGCAGGGAGCCTGGGGGATTCTGCCCAGAGAGGTTGGTCTCCTGGGCACAGAACAGGACAGAGAAGGGCAGAAAGTGGATTCAGGGAAAGCAAGTGGAGAAATACCAGCATAACATAGCTTCTCTTTTTTCCTTGCCATGTAAAATGCCCATGTAAAAGATGGGGCAGCTGAGCTCAGAGGGTTTCAGTAATCTGCCCAAGTTCATACATGGCAAAGCTCAAGATTCAGATTGAGGCTTTGTGACTCCGGAGCCCATTGTCGAAGGCGCTCTGCAATGTGATCTTCCTGGTCCTGCCCCGTCCCCAACATCAGACCCAGGTGATTTGAACTTTGCATGTTTTCCAAATTTATTCTTTTCCTGTGACAAGCAGTTTGGAGCCCAGAGTCTCTTTCTCAAGCCTGCTTTCTGTCCTAAAAAAGTAATTTCAGCCTATTGCCACACATTGTAGGTCACTCTGAAACTGTCAAACCACAGACTGGATTTGGGTTTCATCCAACACAGTGTAACATGCTGCACTTAACTGTTGTCTTCCCGGAGGACACCGCGCATAAACTTCCCTCTCCCAGTCCAGGTCACACAGCTGGACTTTGGTGAGTGTGAGGCTGGGCACTGCCTCCTGCTAGGTAACATACCACAATCGCCTCTCAATACCCTAAAGCACTGTACAATGAGTAGCAGCTTTTTTGTGGCAAATATACTTTTTAAACAATTTTCAATAGGTTTTTGGGGAGCAGGTGGTGTCTGGTTACATGAATAAGTTATTTAAAGGTGATTTCTGAGATTTCGGTGCACCCGTCACTCGAGCAGTGTACACGGTGCCCAATGTGTAGTCTTTTATCCCTCACCCCCTCCCACCCTTTACCCTGAGTCCCCAAAGTCCATTGTATCATTCTTACGCCTTTGCATCCTCATAGCTTAGCTCCAACTTATGAGCAAGAACATATGATGTTTGGTTTCTCCATTCCTGAGTTACTTCACTTAGAATAATGGTCTCCAATTCTAACCAGGTTGCTGGGAATGCCATTATTTCCTTCCTTTTTGTGGCTGAGTAGTATTGTCTTTATCTACTCATTCATTGATGGGCATTTGGACTGGTTCCATATTTTTGCAGTTGCAAATTTTGCTGCTATAAACATGCACATGCAAGTATCTTTTTCATATAATGACTTCTTTTCCTCTGGGTAGATAACCGGTAGTGGGATTGCTGGATCAAATGGTAGTTCTACTTTTAGTTCTTTAAGGGACTCTTCACACTGTTTCCCACAGGGGTTGTACTAGTTTACGTTCCCACCAGCAGTGTAAAAGTGTGCCCTTTTCACCACATCTACACCAACATCTATTATTTTTTTTATTATGGCCATTCTTTCAGGAGTAAGGTGGTATCACATTGTGGTTTTATTTGCATTTACCTGATCATTAGTGATGTTGGGCATTTTTCTATGTGCTTGTTGGACATTTGTATCTTCTTTTGAGAATTGTTTATTCATATTCGTAGCCCACTTTTGGATGAGATTGTTTTTTTCTTGCTGATTTGTTTGAGTTCTTTGTAGATTCTGGGTATTAGGCCTTTGTTGGATGTGTAGATTGTGAAGATTTCCTCCCACTCTGTGGGTTGTCTGTTAACTCTGCTGATTATTTCTTTTGCTCTGCAAAGCTTTTTGGTTTAATTAAATCCCATCTATTTATCTTTGTTTTCATTGCATTTGCTTTTGGGTTCGTGGTCATGAACTCTTTGCTTAAGCCAATGTCTAGAAGGGTTTTCTGATGTTATCTTCTAGAATTTGCATGGTTTCAGGTCTTAGATTTAAGTCTTTTCTCCATCTTGAGTTGAGTTTGGTATAAGGTGAGAGATGAGGCAAATCCGATATTTGACTTTAGACCAAATGTCTACATTTTGAATACTTTTTTTCTTTTTTGAGACAGAGTCTTGCACTGTTGCCAGGCTGGAGCACAGTGGTGCAGTCTCGGATCCCTGCAACCTCCGCCTCCTAGGTTCAAGCGATTCTTCCACCTCAGCCCCCCAAGTAGCTGGGACTACAGGCACATGCAAAATGCCCGGCTAATTTTTGTATTTTTAGTAGAGACGGGGTTTCACCATGTCGGCCAGGATGGTCTTGATCTCTTGACCTCATGATCCACCACCCTCGGCCTCCCAAAGTGCTGGGATTACAGGTGTTAGCCACCGCACCAGGCCCATTTTGAAGACATTTTAATTTTACCAATAATCTTTAAAACTGTCTGTATTTCCAGATTACTAAAGTCATGTGAATAAAAGACATTAAAGTTTCTATTTTTCTGACAAAATATTATTTCAGCACTTGTTTTTTTCTAAGCCAATTAGTCAGACCTCTTTTGTATATATACATCACACACAAAACACATAAATACACAGACCGACAGACAGAAGATCCAGTAGTTGTTAAGATTTTTCATTTGCCAGATTCTTACTTGGATTACTGGCTTCAAGGTGGAGGCTTTGGAGAAACAGGGCCAGGAGAGCATGCAGTTTCTAGGGTCTAACAAGGAGACTTTGCGGCAAATGCACTTTTGAAACCTAACTCTGCCAAGTGCACTGGTGCATGCCATAGTCCCAGCTACTCAAGAGGCGGAGGCAAGAGGATCACTTGAGCCCAAGGAGTTCTGGGCTATAGTGCAATATGCCAGTCAGGTGTCCGCACTAAGTTCAGCATCAATATGGTGATCTCCTGGCAGTGGGGGACCATCAGGTTGCCTAAGGAGAGGTGAACTGTCCCAGGTCAGATATGGAGCAGGTCAAAACTCACGTGCTGATCAGGAGTGGGATTGCACCTGTGAATAACCACGGCACTCCAGCCTGGGCAACATAGAGAGATCCTGCCTCTTTAAAAAAAAAAGACAAAACCTGGCTCTTCGATGTGGAACATTTTGAGTGACAACATAAATAATAATGAGAATGGATCAAAACCCATAAAATACAATAAATTCCTAGGAGCCCATACTGATACAAATAAATAATTGAATAAATAAATAAACAGGAGAGGGAAGGCAACAGAATCCCAATTAATAAATGTAGAAGGAATGATCCAATTGGAAAACTAACATTTGGCAAGACACATGGTAGTAATTGTTCTAGACCAGAAACATCCGTGGGAAAGCTGGGTGCAGTGGCTCACACTTGGAATCCCAGTACTTTGGGAGGCTGAGGCAGGGGGGAGTGCTTTAGCCCAGAAATTCAAGACCAGCCTGGACAACATAGCAAGACCCCATCTCTACAAAAAATAAAAAATTAACCAGATATAGTGGCACACACCTGTTGTCCCAGCTACCTGGGAGGCTGAGATAAGAGGATCATGTGAGTCTGGGAGGTCAAGGCTACATTGAGCCATGATTATGCCACTACACTCCTGCCTGGGTGACAGAGTGAGATCCTGTCTCAAAAACAATAAAAATAGAAATAAATAAGCTGACTCTTTCACTAAATACCATCTCCCTATACATCCTTCTCAATCAAAATAGTTGGATGGGTTAGTCAATGGGTGGATTAATAAAGCCACAGAACCACTCTCCAAGAGTACGTAATACATGATGTGCCCAAGGGAGAAAATCGGGGTGCAGGTTGCAGGGGAAGCACTCTCAAGTAGCCTCATGTAACAGATGCTACCCGCCTCCCCCAGCATCCACTGCAGACAGTCCCCTACAGTGCCACTCACAGCTTCCTGCAATAGCTTCCTGCATCTTTGTGCCCAATGGCATTTTCTGGCCTGGAGGATGATTACCCAGCACAGGGCAATTTGTAAGTGTCAGGAAGTTGGATTTAATGCACAAGACACAAATTTCAACCATCGAGGGAGGGAATTGGCGGGTAAATATCCCAGCTTCCCTGCCTCTGAGGAGGGCAATAATGAGCCGTGCTCCACACGGTTCCTTGAGGGTCTCCAGTGGGATGGAGCTCCTGTTGCCCATGGGACAACTTGCTCATTGACACATCTGATATAGTGCTTCCCTGGTCACTTTCCCATTCCTCACTGTGCTTCCTGCAATCACCTTCCAAATCAATTACTTGCATCTGAATCTATGGCTCAGAGTCTGCCTTTAAGAAGAATCTGAAATAAGGCACACTGGAAAAAGAGGGGTTGTCCAATTGCACATAACCAAATACCTTAGGCTCTCTCCGTCTCCAATGGAATGGGCTACTTCTAATCCCATGTTTTCCCTCACATTTCATAGCCCTTTGGGGACAGGCCATGAAACTTGATCTTGCCTGCCTCCCTATTTCCTAAATTTTAGAAACAGGAGTTTGATTCTCTCTGTGATCCTGGTCCAGCCTAGCTAAGCTGTCACAGGGACACACAGTTTAGATCCTTGATAGGCACTCATGCTAGTTAACCCACTTGAGGGAGAACTGAACAGCCACCGGGGACAGCCTTAGTGCTGGTGAACTCTTTAACGTCCCTCGAAAAAGAGTGAATGTAGCATAACCATACAGTGCTCCTGTAGTTTACGATGATCTGGTTATGCTTGATCAGCCTAAACTACAGGGGCACTTACCAAGGAGGTGGAGACGCTAATCACCCCCTTGGAAGTTAGTCATGACACATCCTGTCAGCAGGTGTTAATATGAATCTTAGTGTCCACCTAACTTCTCTACTAAGCTGGTTGAAAGTTTCATTTTCTTTATGGATCTATACAGGCTTGAAAAGGAAGATATTTTAACAAAGAAACTCAAAGATCTAGGACAGTAGTAAGTTACCAAGCTTTACCCTTATACTTATTTTGTTTTTTAAAAGAGAATTCTATTTAAGTTCTCATATGTTTTATTTTAAATTATTTTTTTTCCTGGTTATCAAAAGTAATACATGCACATGTACTGAATCCATAGCCTTGAAAATAAATACAAGTCATTGCCTGCATAAAATCCAGGTACACATTTTGGGGTTGTGTTTTGTTTCTTCTGCATTATGCACAATTATAGATGCATTCATTTGCTGATAAAGTTATAAAATCTGTATCATATTGTACATACAATTTTCTCTTCCTTCTTTTTAAATCTAACATTTTAATATTAACATTTCCCTTGTCCTGTTAGAGTTATAAATAATCTTAGTAGCTGCACGCATGATATTCCAAAGAATGAATATTCTAGAATCTTATTTTCTCATTGCACACTTAAGTTAGTTATAATTTTTATATTATTAAGCAGTGCTGTGATATCTGCACATAAATAATGTGATAATATCTATGCGTATATTTCAATTTTTTCCAAATTTTAAAAGATTTAAAAATACTTCCTTAGGATAGTTCCTACATAGAGAATTATAGGGACAAAGAACACAGATTTATTTGAATTGCTTATTAGAAAGGCTGTGCAAATTTATATTTGGATTAGTGTTGTATCAACATCTCATTTATTCATTTTAAATTCCTTTGCTAATTTGATGGGAAAAAATAGTATCCCAATGTTGTTTAATTTGTCATTCATTGCTGGTGAGATTTAGTCTGTATTTCTTCTATCAATTTTTTTTGTTTATATCCTTTGCGTATTTTAAAATTATTTATCTGTTTTTAATTAACAAATTATATATGTTTTGGGGTACATATGATGTTTTGATCTATGTGTACATTGTTGAAAAGATTCACTCTAGCTAATTAATATATCCATTACCTCACCAACTTAGCATTTTCTTGTGCATGGAGAGATCATTAAAAATCTATTCTTTTAGCAATTTTAAACTATCATTTTTATTAACTGTGGTCACCATGTAGTACAATAGATCACTAAAAACGTTGACCATTGTTCTATTGGGAATTTGGTGATTTTCTTATCAAGACGTTTGAGGTTGATATACACTAGAAATAGACACATGTGGTCTATCACATCTATTGCAAATATTTTTCTAGTTTGTCATCAGACTTTAACTTACCATGCTTTTAAACAAAGTTGCCCACATGTATTTCTAGTTTAAAAAAAAAGATTTGTTTATACATTTAATTCCTTGCCATCTCCAGAATTTATTTTGATATAAATGATTTACTTCTATTTTTCTAATAAATTACTGCAGGTTTAACAACCATGTAGTTGCATATTTCAGGCAAAAAGCACTAGAACTTTTCTTTCTGAAACTAGTAGCTGAAGTTGCACTTTATCCAAAGCCAAAAAGAATCTGCAGCTGCCCGTTGCTTTCTTAGAAGTGTTGATTCAAATTTTGGAAAGTGAATGATCAAAAAGTGTTTTAGGAAGCTTCGGTGTTTCCAAAGCACTCGCATTAAGGAGAGCAGAAAGGCCTGTTTTTGTCTCTGGGTAAGCAGAGATGACTTAGGCTTTGGTCTGGGGATTTTCTGTGAGGACATGAAAACCCTTAAGCAGGGTAGCATTCAAACGCTGCTTCCTCTGTATCCTTTCCACAGCTCTGTGGTCACAATTCTGCTGAGAGGTTAGTGACTGGAGGAAGCCCCTTTATCGGACAATTTTCTAACACAGAAGTATTTCCCCTTCCTGGAATGAAGTGATGATATATTTGTGTAAAAGGGGAAGCAGCAGGCAGGATAACTGAATGTTTGTCACTCAATCTGGCAGGTTTTAGGTGTTTTAGCAAGAAGTTATGATTAAAAACATTTCTCACACAAAAATCTCCCCAGCCCACCAACTTGGAGGTACCTGATATCAGAAAACGTGTGTCCTTGGCATATAGTACAGCCAATGGCGACATTTAAATAGTTTGTGAGGAGCCAGAATTGACCTGTCAGTTGTTCTCCTATTGCAGAGGCCTTTTGTGGCTTTTTGCTCACCACCACAGTCGTTCACTGTACATTGTAAGACAGTCCCCAGTTCTCCTTTAGGGGCTTCTTGTCCCTCATCCACTCACATGTATCTTGGTCTTTCTCCACCACCTGCCGTAGTGATTGGCAGGGGCCCAGTGAAAGTCAACCCAGTTTTCTTGTTTGAGCTCCTGAATTGCCTGGATATCTGCCATAGGAAGAGCCCTGGGCTGAGCTAGCCACTGGGAGGCCCAGTCGGAGCTCAGCCTTGCACCCTACAGCCAACTCCATTCCTGGATATCTCAGTTGCATGAATTAATACATTCCCTTATTCTTTCTTAGAGCAGCTTGAGTTGGGCTTCCTCGGGGTTACATTTTTTTAAGTCTTTTTTTTTTTTTGAGATGTAGTCTCTGTCACCCAGGCTGGAGTGCAGTGGCATGATCTTGGCTCACTGCAACCTTCCCCTCCTGGGTTCAAGTGGTTTTCCTGACTCAGTCTCCTGAGTATCTGGGATTACAGGCGCACACCACCATGCCCAGATAATTTTTTTGTATATTTTCTAGTAGAGACGAGGTTTTGCCATGTTGGCCAGGCTGGTCTTGAACTCCTGACCACAGGTGATTTACCTGCCTCGGCCTCCTAAAGCACTGGGATTACAAGTGTGAGCCACCATGCCAGAGCTATAAAAGTCTTAACTAATAGAGTTACTGTGTTTTACTCCACACACATGCTAGCAATTTTACTTCCTCCTTACAATAAAAGGTATTGCTTTATCTCATTGTTTTACCCTTGAATTATTGATAATAGACATTTTGTTTTGTTTTGTTTTGACACAGGGTCTTGCTTTGTTGCCAAAGCTGGAGTGCAGTGGGGCAACACAGCTCACTGCAGCCTTGACCTTGCAGTCTCAAGCAATTCTATGGCCTCAGCCTCCTGAGGAGCTGGGACTAGAGGCATGCACCACCATATCTGGCTACTTTTTTTACTTTTTGTAGAGACAAGGTCTCAGTATGCTGCCCAGGCTGGTCTCAAACTTCTGGGCTCAAGCGATCCTCCTGCCCTGGCCTCCTAAACTACTGGAATTAACAGGCATCAACCCCCACACCAGGCCAAAAATGGACTTTTCAGGAATTTTCTCTGCACAGGCCCATTTGGGATGAACAGGAGATGACAGAAGTGCCCTTGTACAGATGCCCCCGCCACCAAGCACTCTCTAAACCCAGGCTCAGCTTTATCTCCAGCTCTGTTCTGTCTACCCCTGGGATCTCCAGGTTTAATACTTTAGGGAAACTTCCCTTTGCCTACACTCAGAGTTGGACTTGGAAAAATTCTGCAGACCAGTCCTTGCACAGCCATGAGAGTGAGTCTCCTACTTCCCTTCAAATCTTGTACCCTAGGTGCCTGGCTTGCCTTGCTCAAAGCCAGATCTTGGCCCTCTCAGAGGGGAACCAATTTCCTTTTTGTAGCCCCACACTGGGGTTTTGCCCTAGGATTTCACCTCTCACTGGGGTTTCATAGCGGAGGGTTTGATCTTCTGCTAAGAATCATACTCAGTCATGTCAGAACTTAGTGCTTTTGCTGAGAAAAAGTATCATTAGAATTTAGGTTCTGAAAACATCCACACTGGTGGCTCCTCACCTCTCTTACTGGTTTACTCTGAAGCAGAAGAACCAGGCTCATTTCTAATTCCAAGCCACTCAAAAACAGCTGATAATTTTTGTCTTTTCTCTTTTCTGGAAGAATATGGGTGTATTTTACCTCCTTTTAATTTATTTGATCTTTTGATGGTCTTTATCTCTGCTTGAGGAGCAGAACCTTTCTGTATACAAATTCATAAAAACAGTAACTCACACATATGATAGGCTATGAATTTTAGCTATTAGTATTTTTTACCTATTATTTCTATTGAGTAGTTAAGACAGACTGTTTATTAGTATTGATAGAAGTACCTGAGGTTCTCATATCTGTTTTAAAACACTTTGAGATTTCTAAAGTAGAGGGAACATCAAAAAGAGAAAATGTTTTATTATTCAGGGTATCACCTCTGTATAGCAGCAGTTGTTCTGGCCTTGATTAGGTAATCAGTGCCTGCAAAACCGCTGAATCATAGCCCTCATTCCTCTTAATGGAAACTCACATGGTCATTGTGTTCACTTTCTATTTTTGAAATATACCTTCATGGGTGGAATTTTTGGTGAGGAAGTGAGGGAAAACTAGGTCTATCTAATTCAGAAATCTTGTGTGCAATCACATCAATCTGGTGAAAGTAATTTTTTTTGCTCTAAGTCAACTAATTGGAGGTGAGAAAGGAATAACAGTCATTTTATCTAATTTCTGGGAAGAATAATAAAGAGATAAAAAGGAATCAAATAAGACAAATTAATCTGCCATTATTTTAATCAAGAAGACAGAGCAAGCCAGATCCTGAGTCACCTTCCTCCCAACTATTTTTATTGACTTGAAGTAACAAAAGATGGAAGCCTGAAATGACCCAGATCACTTTTCTTGGTTTCAGTGCCCAGTGGATAAAGCATATCCTGGAATTCCCCGAGGTGGGGACTGTTTATATAAGTCACTATTCTGAAAATGGATTTTTTTTTTTAAGTTGGGGAGGAAGAAAAAAACCTATAATCAGAGAAAAACTTTATGTTGGCCAGATTAAACACTTTTTAAAAATTGATGGTTTGCTAACTTTGCACAAAATGAATTCTATATTTCTTTAGTATGTGCTTCTTGGAGGCATCAGTCATTCCAGCATGCTTGAGAGAAATTTTTAATAAGTAAAAGGAATAAATTAGAACCAGAAAAGGCTTGTATCTGGGCCGATTCAAAGCCAGAGTGTAGTCAGGCATATTTAAATTATGAACAACTCATTTTGGACTTACAAAGAAGTACAGAAATGATAAAATCAACATCCATCAAACAATTACACTCCTTCCAAGGACCCACTATGGCCTTCCTCACCACCAGAGGTGATCACTGTGGTGGATTTGGTGTTTTCCACTCAGCAAGCCCACTCCCACGTCCCTCTGCATATGTGTCCTGGGGCTAGGCACAGACAGCATGAACTACAACCATGAGATATTAGAATAGCCTGACTGGGAGCAGTGGCTCATGCCTGTAATCCCAGCACTTTGGGAGCCCAAGGCAGGTGGATCACTTGAGGTCAGGAGTTTGAGATCAGCTTGGCCAACATGGTGAAACCCTGTCTCTACTAAAAAATACAAAAACTAGCCAGGCATGGTGGCACACACCTGTAATCCCAGCTACTTGGGAGGCTGAGGCAAGAGAATTGCTTGAACCTGGGAGGCAGAGGTTGCAGTGAGCCTGGGCAACAGAGCAAGACTTTCTCAAAAAAAAAAGAAAAAAAGAAAAAAAAAAAAGCTTACTCAATCAGTTCACTTTCAAAGTTGATTTTTACCAGATAATTTCTATGGTAGATTGATTAATTAATGTTCTTCTTTTTTTTATGGAGACAATGTCTTGCCTCACCATCCAGGCGGGAGTGCAGTGGCATGATCATAGCTCACTGCAGACTCAAACTCCTGAACCCAAGTGATCGTTTCACCTCAGCCTCCTTCCTAGCTGGGACTATAGGCATGCATCACTATGCCCAGCTAAGGCCACTCTAGATCAGCCAATAGCTAGTGAACTCCTAGACAGATAAGTGATCTCAGGCAACACCAGCCAAGCCTAACCCAGTGCAGATGAACCCCATAGACTCATGAGCTGAATAAATGTGTGTTGGTGTATGCTAATGAAATTCTGTGGCTGCACTTCAGTGGAACAGAGAGTGGACATGCCCTCTTCAACTGTTCTGGAGACTCCATCCATGTTCCTACCTTTCTGCCAGCTGCAAGTAACTAGTAATAACTTGAGTTATCATAAATAACTCAAGTTTTTTGAGACAGAATCTTGCTGTGTCATCGAGGCTGGAGTGCAGTGGTGCAATCATTGCCTCATAGGATCTCGCTTTGTAGCCCAGTCTGGTCTCAAATTCCTGGTCTTAAGCGATCTTCTTGCCTTGGCCTCCCAAAGTGCTGGGATTACAGGTGTGAGCCATAATTATTGTCCAGCCCCAACGGAGCTTTCTTTAATTTTTATTTATTTTTATTTTTTTAAGACAGGGTCTCACTGTGTCACCCAGGCTGGAGTGCACTTGGTGTGATCTCCACTCACTGAAACCTCTGCCCCAAGGTTCAAGCAATTCTCATGCCTCAGCCTCCTGAGTAGCTGGAATTACAGGTGTGAACCAGCATACCTGGCTAGTTTTTTTTGTTTGTTATTTTTTTTTTTGTATTTTTAATAGAGACACAGTTGAACTTCTATAAAGATTGACTGCACTGAAAAGTCAGAGGTTTGTTTAATCCAATATAGTAAAATCATATGCCTCCACTTTTTTTTTTAAAGCTTTATCTAGGAACTGAAGACCTACTGATACCTAGGACTCTGCATTTAGAGCTAGAGGCTACATAAAAATTCATCCAGAGCAGTAAACTTACAGTTTAGATGACTTCAAGTCTCTAAAGCTAATTAATAACCAGGCTAGGGCAGAAGCTCAGGTGTCTCCTAGGACAATGTTCAACTAACCACATTATTTGTTGGCCTGAAATTTTCAGTGGAAGCTCAATGTTTGATGAAAACTGGAAGGACAGTGGGCTAATTTTTTACAACGATGGTTCTCAACAAACCAGATTTACCAATATTTATGTCCTTGGATTGTTCCCCGCTCCTTGAATCTGGGCTGGTTCTGTGACCTTCTTTAACTAACAGATCATGGAGGAAGTGACAGGGTGCCAGTTCCAATTCTAAGCCTTAAAAAGGCCTGGCAGCTTTCATTTTTGTATTTTAGAAGACGCCAGCCACCATGTAAGAAGTTTGAGTATCCAGAGACTGCCTCCCTGTGAGAAGTTGAATCCAGCCATGTGGAGAGGCCAAGGAGAAAGGAACTGAGGCCACTGACTAACAGCCCCAACTGAGCTTCAAGCCAACAGTCAACACCAGCTTGCCAGCCATGTTAGTAAGGTCATCTTGCAAGTTCATTCTTCAGCCCCAGTCAAACATCAGCCGCCTAGAGCTGAGATGAACTGTCCCAGCAAAGCCTTGCAAATTGCAGGATTGTGAGCAAATAAACAAAATGTTTCAGCCACTAAGATTGGAGATAGTTTGTTACATAGCAATAAGTAGTTGAAACACAGAGGATATCAGCTTGTGGCCTCAGGCATCTGAAATGAAAAAACAAACAACTAATCTCCTTAGACTCATCTCCTGTATCCAGTAACTTACCTCTAACATCCTCTCAATTCTAAAATTCTTTGAGCCTGTGACTCCTTGGCTCATTCCTTTTCATATCAGAATAGCCTTGTATCTATCTACATGACTAAATGATTTTAGTTTGCAGAAGCTGACTGGCCTGACAGGGATTACTTTTCCCACCAATGAGCAGGAATGCAGCTGGCAAGGGGGAAGAAGAATGGTCTTCCAGAGGTAGAGGCAGATAGTAGAAGAAGCCCCAATAGTTCAGGTGCTGGCAGCAAGATAAGAAAACCCAAAGTTTGTCTCCACGGAGGACAGTGAGGGTATGTATAGAGTAATTAACAGGATATCCATAGGGAAAGCAGCAGGCGGGCCTGAAACAGGCAGGTCAGAAACTGACTTGAGACATAGACTTCTGATTCATCTAGTCAAACAAAAGCACCTAAAAATGTACTGGGCCAGCCTCATTAACATAGTGAGACCCCATCTCTGCAAAAAAGATAAACAAAAAAATTAGCCAGGTCTAGTGGTGTACTTGTAGTCCCAGCTAGGAGGGAGGCTGAGGTGGGAGGATTGCTTGAACCCAAAAGTTCAAAGTTGCAGTGAGCTATAATCGCACCACTACACTCCATCCTGGGTGACAGAGTGAGATTCCGTCTCTAACAACAAACAAACAAACAAATTCTCTTTTTTAAAGAAGTTCAACTGATTGAGCATTAAAAAAACGGGTAATGGGACATCAGATCATGTCAAGTCTTATTGGTCATTGTAAGGACTTTGGCTTTTTAATTTTTTTAATTGACACATAATAATCGAGCATATTTACGGGTTACATAGTGATGTTTCAATATGTGTATTTATCGTTATCAGATCAGAATTAGCATATCCATCATCTTAAACATTTATCATTTCTTTGTGTTGGGGACATTCAATATACTCCTTCTAGCTATCTGTAACTATCAAATATATTATTGTTAACCGTCATCCTGAAGCACTATAGAACACTAGAGTTTATTCCTGCTATCTAGCTGTAATTTTGCAACTTTCAGCAAATCTCTCCCTATCCCCCTTCTTCCCTCTGTCCTTCCAGCCTCCAATATCCTCTGTTCTACTTTTTACTTCTATAAGATCTTTCTTTCAGCTTCCACATGTGAGTGGGAACATACTGTGTTAATTTTCTGTGCCCAACTTAGTTCACTTAACGTCATGTCCCCCAGTTCCAACCCTGTGGCCATGAACGCCAGGAGTTCATTCTTTCTATGTCTAAATAGTGTTCTATTGTGCACAAATACCACATTTTTAAAAATCCAGTCATCTTATCAGTATCCTTTCCTATTCTCTCTGAACTGGTCTATCTTGACTTCCAGCTTCCAGAAGACAAACCAAAACATGTATTTACTTCCTTCCTGCTTTTCCAAGTGCCTGTTCTGGTTTGTCTTTTGACCTGCTTCATGTGAGCTGGATGACGTTGTGCCAACCATACAGCTTTTCTGAGTGTAGGTGACATAAGTACATGAAACTGCTTTACAAAACGGTATTCAGATGTGATGGCATTTTCCAGCCATCCCAACGAGGTCAGAAGCTTCATGGCAGAGCCAGGCAAGTGCTTTCCTCCCTAGTCCTGGGAATAACCAGTCATTAATCAGCTTTGGTTACTTTTTCTCTTTATTATGAAGGACTATGTCTGTCGTTGCATTCCACTCTCAAAACCTTCTATGATTCCAGAATGTTGTTGCTAATATTCTTGACAATTATGTAAAATCAGTTAGCCTAGGCTATATCATGGCCAGTGTTGACATAGGGTGGGGTAGAATTACACAGGGAAAGCAAACGAGGGACTTTTCTTTGTTTGTTTTTAAGAGACAGGGACTCACTTTGTTGTCCAGGCTGGAGTAAAGTGACATGATTATACCTCACTGCAGCTTTGAATTCCTGGGCTCAAGTGATCCTCCTGACTCAGCCTCCCAAAGTGTTGGGATTACAGATGTGAGCCACTGGGCCCAGGCTTGGCCAGCTTTCTTCCCATTTATGGTCCAGAAAGAACCAGATATTTCACCTCATATATTGGAGCATCAGTGAAAGTGCCCCTCCTTGCCAAAGAGTGCACATAACAAAAGTGGAGAAGGAGGGGTTCTGGGACATTGCCTATACCTGTTCTGATGGCGTCTGGTGTGAGCTATGCAGAACCACGGGAAACTACATCTGCTTAAACCCTTCCCAGTCAACACATTTACAAATCAAGTGAGCACACAAATGGGCAATCTTAGCAAACAGAAATGCCCTTGTTCTTATTTTCTGGAGAGTAGAGAAGAAAAGCCTGTTTATTGAACATTTTTGTGCCACGCATCGTGTTCAATTCTTTTTATGCTCATTTACTCCTTAGATAGAATCAATAGCCCAATGCAGGTTTATCTCCATTTTATAAATGAGGAAAACAGTCTTGGAGAGTCTTGGAAAATTCAAGTCACCCATTGAAGACTACACAGCTAGTCATGGAAAAGGGCTGGGAGTTGGAGCCTTTGGGTCTGCTGTCATCCTATCTTGCCTCTACACATTCCAGGAAAGTTCTCTTGTCTCTTCCCATTTTGGCATTATCGCCTTTTATTGTTATTTGGCCCTGCGGTTCTTGCTATTTTCACAGGGTTGCAAGAACACATAGACATTTCCTTAACCCCTATGGTATGCAGAATACAGCCAGGAGCACAAACCTGGGTGATAACCACACAAAACCAATCTGCTTCTGGTGAGCCTCACAGGGCCCATTGCAACTCATCTTCTTGCCTTGGCCTGGGGTGCATTCAGCTCCTTTCCCCAATTCAGGTGTCACCTCTACCAGGAAGCCTTCTCTGAGCCCTTCCTTTATTCCCACTGCCCAGTTCTCCCTGGTCTCTCCTATACCACCAAGTACATGTCATTGTTGTTAATTACTATCATCTACTTAGGTGTCTGTCTCCTACACTGGCCCATGAGTTCTCTGAGGTCAGGGCTGTGACTGTCTTCTCTATTAGACTGCAATGTCTCTGGGGCTTGGGGCCGTATTCTCATGATCTTTATAACTTCATTGCCATACATGAAACTAGCACAGTAGGGACTCAAGACTATTGACTGGATCCAAAAGATTGCCAAGAAAGACAATAAAAAGTGGTAAATATTAGGGTGGCTTATAAAGGAACAGCTCAATTCAGAGAAAAGAAGAAAAATAAGAACAAAGGAGAATAATATAAAGAGAAAGATTCCTGAAGGCCAGTGTTTTGAAGATGGCAGGAATGTCTTAGTGATGCTCTGTGACATATGAATTCTTAAATTCTTAAAAATACGATCCATGTCGGCCGGGCATGGTGGCTCATACCTGTAATCCCAGCACTTTGGGAGCCCAAGGCAGGCGGATCACGAGGTCAAGAGATTGAGACCATCCTGGCCAACACGGTGAAACCCTGTCTCTACTAAAAATACAAAAATATTAGCCGGGCGTGGTGGCACACACCTGTGGTCCCAGCTACTCAGGAGGCCGAGGCTGAAGAATAGCTTGAACCCAGGAGGCGGAGGTTGCAGTGAGCCGAGATTGTGCCACTGCACTCCAGCTCACTGACAGAGCAAGACTCTGTCTCAAAAAAAGAAAAAAGTATAGAAAAATATACAAAAAAACAAAAAATAAAAAATGTGATCCATGTCTTTCCAATTATTTACTATGATGACTCTAATATTTGCATGATTCATACATACTCTAAGTATAAGTAACACCATGGGTTTCCCAGTTAAAATTCAGGAAAAAAAAGATCAAATATAATTTTTACTCAAGGATTTACTGAAAGTAGTAAACTATGTATTTCAATCATCTTACTAAAGTACAAGATCTTAATTATAAATCAGCTTAAGTGGACAATTTCCATATTCCAGGACAGACATTAATTTATGCCAAGCGAATGGTAAATAATGAGGATTCTATTCTCTTTATTGCTTTGTGGAATTGTGGAAGATATATTGTTTTGTCATTGTTGTTGTTATTTTAGCTATTCAGCATTCAAAATCCCTTCCTCCAACAAAACGCTCCATTTTTGGGAGGGATTTCCTATTCTGTATAGTTTTGCTTGGAGGTAGTGCCCACCTCCTACTACAAAGGGGTCTAGAACCTCAGATTTTCTGTTCAATGGCAGCCAGCAGGGTGAACATATAAACTGGGCATCTGACCAAGGTTTAGCCAACTGGTCCTTCTCTGTTGAGACTTTGAATGTGAGGATGTGAGGGATGGTTAGGGGTCCTTCGTTGTTATGAAAGTTGTATTATGCAGATACTAACAGCATATTCTGTGACCTGTCTGGGCCACTGGGAGCTTGCCGAGTTTCTACTTTTCCAGTTATTGATTCTCCAATCTCCTAGTGATTTTGTGAGCCTGACATTCTTCCAGTGAATTGTCTTTCACTTAAAAAGCCAATTTCTGTTGTGTACAACTAAGGACTCTGTTTGAAACACCAGGCAAGAAGGGCTTCAATTTAAGACGTATATGTGGATACATAATGTGTATTAATAAAACATTTGTATTTTTTTTTTTAAAGATAGGGTTTCACCATGTTGCTCAGGCTGGTCTCGAACTCCCGACCTCAGGTGATCCGCCAGCCTTGGCCTCCAAAGTGCTTGGATTACAGGTGTGAGCCACCACGCCCGGCCAAATGTTTGTGTTCTTAAATTATGTTTCCCAACAGTTACTATGTTTCCCAAGAATTACTTTGAGATTTTTTTTCTGGAAAATTATAGGAATTACCAAATAAAACAAACTGTGTGATGAATGTCTCTAGTTTGAATGAATAGTTTTTGTTGACATTCCATTATCTGTTTTTGTTTTGAGAAAATCTAACACCCAGTTCTAAATCAAGGAGAACATTTTATCTAATATTAAACCTAATGATTGCACTTTGTCTACCAGAGACAGTGTGAGGCAATGAACAAACTTTTGCAGACTCCTCACCTTGTGTAACTTCATCTGTCTCTAGACTTTGTGTATCATCTTCTATTCAGTCTTATTTATTGCTTACACAGTTTCCATGATTCTTGATTTTCCCAACATTATCATTCAAAGATTTTTTTTACTTATAAATGTTTTCATGGTATGTATCTTGGGGTTTATATTTTTCTAATGTTGATGTATATCCATGATTCAATGCTGATATATTGATACTGCTCTGATGATTAAAAAATGAAAATATATCCAAAGAAGATGACATTGTGGTTGAAATGTACTGCTGTGACTACATCTGCTTGAATAAATTTAGAAAAATGATTGGTTTTCTTTCCCTTCAGGCATTACTCTGTTATCAGGCATCCATCAGACATATCAAAACGGCTAGCACATTTTCAAAAACTTTTAAAAGTCTGCCTTAAGTGATATTCTCATATAAAATGATTTATAGTCAAGTTTAAAGTATTAAATTTTTTTGCTTGGCACATATTTGGAAAGAAAAGAAACCAGTAGTTTCCTATTATAAAATAAACTAATAGGAGATATTTTTGGAGATAATATATATTTTCAATGTATAAAGTTATATCACCATCTGAAAAACAGAGACATTAGGGTCTCATTCTTTTTTTCTTTTTTGAGATGGAGTTTTGCCTTTGTTGCCCAGTGCAATGATGTGATCTCAGCTCACTGCAACCTCAGCCTCTCGGGTTCAAGCAATTCTCCTGACTCAGCCTCCCAAGTAGCTGGGATTATAGGCATGCACCACCACACCTGGCTAATTTTGTGTTTTTATTAGAGATGGGGTTTCTCCATGTTGGTCAGGCTGGTCTCAAACTTCAACCTCAGGTGATCCACCTGCCTCGGCCTCCCAAAGTGCTGGAATTACAGGTGTGAGTCACCACGCCCAGCCAAGGGTCTCATTCTTATGAAGTGCCGCAGTCCTTTCTTTCTTAGGAATTTTAGGGAGGTATAGATTCTCCGACGCAACGTAGATGTTGAAGAGATGTTAGGTCAAAATTTCTGGGTGAAAGCTGATACAAGAAAAAAACCTTGTATTTATTGGACTATAGTTTCTGTTTTATAGAAAATAAAGACCAAATGCAGTGACTCACACCTGTAATTCCAGTGCTTTGGGAGGCTGAGGTGGGAGGCTCACTGAAGCCCAGGAATCTGAGGCTGCAGTGAGCTACAATCATGCCACTGTACTCCAGTGTGGGTGACAAGAGAGGCCTTTTTTTTTTTTTTTTTTTTTTTAAGACAGGGTTTCACCATGTTGGTCAGGCTGGTCTTGAACTCCCAACCTCAGGTGATCCGCCCACCTTGGCCTCCAAAGTGCTTGGATTACAGGCGTGAGCCACCACGCCCAGCCGAGAGGCCTTGTTTAAAAAAGAAAAGAAAAAAAATCAGAGTGCAAAGTGCCATCCAAATGAGGACACACAGCATGCATGACATCCTAAAAGATCTTGCTCCTAAGGACAGATACAATGAGCTTATCCAATAGGAAAATTCGTGGCTAAAAATGGAATTTCCCACACACTCAAATTAACATAATATTCATGATAATTGGGATTAACATGTAAGCATGAGATATTTTTGTCAGTCTGAAAACTCTCTGATGAAAGAAAAATTGGAGAAAAAAAACAGTAACTTTTAATGTATTTTTAAAATTTATTTTTATACACAAAATATCTTCTATTCTGAATTATACAGAATCAAAATGCCGCACAAGCATTGTTTATAAGATCCACTAATGTTATATTTTTATTATTATTATTATTTTTGAGACAGAGTCTCACTCTGTCACCCAGGCTGGAGGGCAGTGGTGCAATCTCAGTTCACTGCAACCTCGCCTTCCGGGTTCAAATGATTCTCCTGCCTAGCCTCCTGAGTAGCTGGGATTACAGGCACACACCACCATGCCTGGCTAATTTTTGTATTTTTAGTAGAGACAGGGTTTCACCATGTTGTCCAGGTTGGTCTCGAACTCTTGACCTCAAGTGATTTGCCTGCTTTGGCCTCCCAAAACATTATATTTTTAAATGATATGCTTACATAACAGCTTTCTTTAAATCTGAGTTAAGAAAATTTGTCAATGTATCATTGTTTTATCTTTCCTGACTATAATTACTAAATTGTAAGAATAATTACAACCACATTAATATTTTACAGAATTTTGATGCCCAATGATACCTGTATATTGAAGAGCATCCAGTTAAAATATCAGCGTGGCTTTCATGTGCCAAAAATATTTTATTCAAGTTCCAAAAACAAACTTGAGGAGTTACATTGGGTTTGGGTTCAATAACCAAGGGCAACTTAAAATATGAAAACAAATAGTTTCATTTGGTGGGAGCTGAAATCAAGTTTGTATACATTCTATTCAATCATCTGTCTAGTGGCATTTTCCAAGTTTTTGTTTATTTGTTTTAGGATAGGATCTTGCTCTGTCGCCCAGGCTGGAATGCAGTGGCATGATCTCAACTCACTGCAACCTCTACCTCCTGGGTTCGAGTGATTCTCCTGCCTCAGCCTCCCAAGTAGCTGAGACTACAGGCACGCACCACCAAGGCTGGCTAATTTCTTTTGTATTTTTTTGTAGACATGGGGTTTCACTATGTTGCCCAAGCTGGTCTTGAACTCCTGAGCTCAAAGCAATCTGCCCGCCTTGGCCTCCCAAAGTGGTGGGATTACAGGCATGAGCCACAGCGCCCGGCTATGGCCCCAAGTTTTTAAGAGTCTACCAGGCCAAACCCTTCTCTGCCTTCACTGCATTTGGTTTGAGTTTCCCCTTTCTTTTTTCCTTGTTTTTTTTTTTTTTTTCAGACGGGGTCTCACTCTGTCACCAGGCTGGAGTGCAGTGGCACAATCTCGGCTCACTGCAACCTCCGCCTCCCAGGTTCAAGCAATTCTGCCTCAGCCACCCAAGTAGCTGGGACTACAGGCACACGCCACCATGCCCAGCTAATTTTTGTAATTTTAGTAGAGATGGGGTTTCACCATGTTGGCCAGGATGGTCTTGATCTCTTGACGTCGTGATCCGCCCGCCTTGGCCTCTCAAAGTGCTGGGATTACAGGCGTGAGCCACTGCGCCCAGCTGAGTTTCCCTTTTCTTTTATCTTGCTTTGCCTTTGGTTAATCCATACTGGGCAGTGTCGATTCTGGTCTAGAAGTTGTTTTGTTTCTCTTCATATCAGTTTCCATTTTCATGTTATCTTTTTCATCTTTTACCTGACATTGCATTTTCTTTCGTTCTTTTCTCTTCCCCTCTCTCTCTTTCATTCTTTTTTAAGACAGGGTCACTCAGGCTGGAGTGCAGGGGCACCATCATTGTTCACTACAGCCTTGAACTCCTGGGTTCCGGTGATCCTCCCACTTCAGCCTCCCGGTAGCTGGGACTACAGGAGTGTGCCACCGTGCCCGGCTAATTCTCTTAACTTTTTGTAGAGTCTTGCTATGTTGCCCAGGCTGGTCTCCAACTCCTGGCCTCAAGCAGTCCTCCTGTTTTGGCCTCCCCAAGTGCTGAGATTTGAGGCCTGAGCCACTGCACCCAGCCCATGTCACTGGGCACCATCACAGTAGATGTTCTTGAATGTCTTTCATGAAGACATCACTGTCTACTTGGAGAATATTTTTAAGCCTGCTGAGCTCCTCTGGGACATTCTTTTTTCTCTTTTCAGCCTGCATCTTTCTTTTCCACTTACTCCATATGCTTTTAGCCGTGTTTTACCTGAGAAACTCACAAACAGACATGCCACAAGATCTTTTAATTTATGTTTATGTTTATTTATTTATTTTTTTAGAGATTTTTGCTCTGTTGTCCAGGTTGGAGTGCAGTGGCACGATCATACCTCAATGCAGCCTCAAAGTCCTGGACTCAAGTGATCTTCCCACCTCAGCTTCCTAAGTAATTAAGACTACAGGTGTATGCTACCTCGCCCAACTAATTTTTCATTTTTTGTAGAGATGGAGTCTTGCTAAGTTGTCCAGGCTAGTCTTGAATTCCTTTTTTCAAGTGATCCTCCTGCCTCAGGCTCCCAAAGTGCTGGGATTACAGACATGAGCCACTGTGCCCCACCCAGTAACTTTTAGGTTATCTGGAAACTACAGTGCTTGAAGTTCTATGCATCTAGAATGATTCCAATTATCGAAGTTAAAAAGGCAAACAAATTGTCTCTGATAGCAGTGATTATTTGGGAAAGAGATGGTTGACCTTAGCTGAGGAGAGCGTACCAGGCATTCTCCCTTGTTGCAAGTAGAAACAACAATTTAGGAAAAGATAGAGGGGGTTGCAGTGGGGAGGGGAAGGATAAATTATGGTTTCAAAAATGATGAATCATTTTTTAAAGCAGATAGGAAGCCCAGGCATAGAATTTTTAAATTTGGGTACATAAAACTTTAATGACCTAATTAGAAAACATTGCACTGAACACATTCCCTAATTACTATACTGTGATATTAATAAGCAAGTAAGTGAATGAATGTATTCATTCAACAATTATTGATTGAGTGTTGACTCTGGTGCTGCGATGGGCACAAGCCTGGCAACAATGAATTGCAGAGTTGTTTGATAAATATTAAATCTCAAAGATTATCCAAGTTGCAGTTGTCAAATAGGGCCTTGAAAGACCGATTTTCAATACAATAGAAAAGAATGGGAAAATGCAAAACTATGATCATCACAATTTAGCCATAGCATTTGTTCCATAACTGTTGGTTTGAATTTATATACAAAAACAAAAAATCTGAAATTTTACTCCAGACAACATCAGGAATTGATGAGTTTCTTGGTGAATAAATTGAAGAATTGATGAATGAATTGAGGCCTTGATTTCTCATCCCATTTTGCTTACTTTGTCTTTGTTTACTGTTTTCCTGAATAATCAAATCCAATTTGGTGTTATCAGGAAAGCATGATGCTTTTCTGGTATGTGATGAAGACAGAGGATGACAACGTTGTGCATTGTTCTGTGGTTAGGAAGTTTTTTCTTTTCTTTGTTGCTTGCTTTTGCAATCCATCTGCCTCAGCCTCCCGAGTAGCTAATTTTTTTAATTTTTGTAGGGATGGGGTCTGACTATATTATCCAGGCTGGTCTTGAACTCCTGAGCTCAAAGGATCCTCCTACCTCAGTCTCTCAAAGCATTGGTGTGAGTCGCTGTGCCTGGCTGATTAGGATCTTGACGCACACACCCAGTTCAGATCAAGTTTCCAACCAGTTACTGAGAAAAGATTTTAGCCAGGTGAAATCCACAAACGTGTAAGAAATGTCCTATGTTTGAAATATTTACCTAGTACATTAAAAAAGTCTTTTGAATATCATTATGAACTCCTGAATTTTTACTATGTATTTATTACATTTAAAATTTCTGTTTTATGGAGAGACAGAGTCTTCCTATGCTGCCCAGTTCAGTTTCAAACTCCTGGGCTCAAGTGAATTCTCCTGCCTCGGCCTCCCAAAGTTTTGGGATTACTGGCGTGAGCCATCATGCCCGGACTGAATTTTTATTTATAATCAATCAGTCATTATTCTTTTTGACAATCAAATTATCCCACATTTGGCCATAGACTTCTTTGTTTTTAGTCTTTCCCATTGATCTTTGAGTACAGTTTTATGTATTCCCTATATTTTCCTTGCCCCATACCTAGAATCAGCCATTTCTCTAAAGAAGTCTGATTACGGCTGGGTGTGGTGGCTCACGCCTGTAATCCTAGCACTTTGGGAGGCCAAGATGTGCAGATAGCTTGAATCCAGGAGTTCAAGACCAGTTGGGGCAACATGAGGAAACCCTGCCTCTATTTTTTTTAAATTAATTCATTTAAAAAAAAGGGGACCAGGCACGATGGGCTCACCCCTGTAATCCCAGCACTTTGGGAAGCTGAGGCGGGCAGATCACCTGAGGTTGGAAGTTTGAGACCAGCCTGGCCAACATTGTGAAACCCCATTTCTATTAAAAATAAAATATTAGCCGGGTGTGGTGGCATGCACCTGTAGTCCCAGCTACTCGGGAGGCTGAGACAGGAGAATTGCTTGAACCTGCGAGGTGAAGGTTGCAGTGAGCCGAGATTGCACCATTGCACTCCAGCCTGGCCAACAGAGTGAGACTCTGTCTTAAAAAAAAAAGAACTCTGATTACTTAGGATGGAGAATGGTATCTCGTTACCACTGGGGATGGTTGCCTCTAGGCACTTACAGAGATTAGAAGAACAAGAACACACGGCAGATTTTTTTTTTTAAAGGAAATAGGCAAATTGATTCTAAAATTTATATGTAACTGGAGAGGACCTAGATACCCAAAATGATCTTGAACAAAAATAATATACATTACCTGAAATCAAGACTTTCAGTAAAGCTTAAGACAGAGGGATAATGGTAAGGGTTAAACAACTGGATCAGTGAAACAGAACAGGGAATCCAGAAATAGATACATACACGGTTGATTAATAACTGATCAATGCTCCAAGTTAATTCAATGTGGGAAATGAAAGTCTTTTCATAAACATTGTTGGACAACTATATATTGGGTTTTTTTCTCTCTCTTTCTTTTCTCTTCTTTCTTTCTTTCTTTTTCTTTCTTTTTCTTTCTTTCTTTTCTCCCCTCCCTCCCCCTCCCTCCCTCCCTCCCTCCCTCCCTCCCTCTCTCCCTCCCTCCCTCCCTCCCTTCCTTCCTTCCTTCCTTCCTTCCTTCCTTCCTCTCTGTCTCTCTTTCTTTCTTTCTTCTTTCGAGGGAGTCTCACCCTGTGGCCCAGGCTGGAGTGTAGTGGCATGATCTTGGCTCACTGCAACCTCTGCCTCCCGGTTCAAGCGATTCTCCAGCCTCAGCCTCCCAAATAGCTGGGATTGCAGGTGTGAGCCACCACGAGAGACAGGGTTTCACCATGTTGGCCAGGCTATTCTCAAACTCTTGACCTCAAGTGATCCATCTGCCTCGGCCTCCCAAAGTGTTAGGATTACAGGCATGAGCCCACTGCACCCAGCCAATATCTGTATAGAAAGGAATGTATGGCATTCTTTTTATTCATTCATTTCATTCATGTATGCCATTGACAAATGCATATATTTTTAAATTATGAGTTCAAACAGATATTTGAAGTAAAATCTAACATTGCAGAGTTTTCACTTTTTCTTTGATTTGATATTTTTGTATCTCCTTTCTCTTACACTGAAAATCTTGGTTTTTAATAGTAATTATTATTTCTTTTCAGATATTTTTGCCCTTAAAATATATTCCTCTAAGGAGGTACAATCAGAACACTGTTTCCAAAAATCACTTGAAATAATTATTTTCTCCGTATAGTTATGCTACCAATTACATATATGGTTGAGTTCATTTTCTCATTTATTTTTGATTTTTAGGTTTGTCTTTTTCTGTTTTAATTTTTGAATATGTAAAACATTTATACGGTTCAAAAGTGAAAAAATATATAAAAAGGTATACTCAGAGAGGACCCTGTTTCATTCCTTTCCACCTCATCCTCCATCCCACTGAGGTAGGCATTAATGTTAGCTTTTTATTTATCCTTCCAGTGTTTCTTTTTGAAAAAAATTTAATATTCTGTTCCTTTTATATTTAAAAACGTATCTGGAAGATTAGGTCAAATCAGTACATAGGAAATTTTCTCATTATTTTTCAACAGCAGCATGGTACTCCATAGTGCTATACTGTGTGGATGAACTGGATTAAATTAGCCACTTGTAGAAGTATGTGCATATAAGTACCACGTCCAGTCACATGCTGTTAGGCGATCACAGGGTTCTCTCCAGTATCTGGTAGTGCTTGTTTTCTAAGGTGGCTACAACAGATTACCAAAAATTGGATGACTTAAAACAACACAAATCTATTTTCTCACAGTTCTGGAATCCTGAAGTCTGAAATCAAGGTGTTGGGCTTCCTCTGGAAGACTCCAGGGCAGAATCCTTTCTTGCCTCTTCCAGTTTCTCTTGGCTTTAGGGGTCTTTTCGTTTGTGGCTCTGTAACCTCAATCTCTATCTTCGTCATCGTGTGGCCTTCTCCTTTGTTTCTATGTTTTCACTTCTTTTGTTTCTTACAGGGACATTTGTCATTGGATTTAGGGTCTACCCACATAACCCAGGATCCTATTTTATCTGCAAAGACCCTTTTGCCAAATAAAGTCTCAGTCACAAGTCTTCAGGGATTAGGACATAGACATATCATTTTGGGGGAAGGGTGGACACTGTTCAACCCACCCCATTGGCTATCATAAATAGTGCTGAAAGGAATAAACTTCCATGCATGGTTTTATATTTATTTCTCCATAGAGTTATGCTATCGATTATTTATATTGTTGGGTTTATTTTTTTCACTTAGTTTTGATTTTCAGGTTTGTCTTTTTCTGTTTTAATTTTTGAATATGCAAAACATTTATATGATTCAAAAGTGAAAAAATATAAAACGGTATACTCAGTGAAGACACTGATTCCTTTCCACTTCATCCTCCATCCCACTTGGGTAGGCATTAATGTTAGGGTTTTTTTTTTTTTTAATCCTTCCAGTGTTATATATCTGAATATCTGCAGAGTAGATTCTTAGAAGTAGAAATTCTGATTGAGTGGTGGCTCATGCCTGTAATCCCAGCATTTTGGGAGGCCAAGGCCCGTGGATAACTTGAGGTCAGGCGTTTGAGGCCAGCCTGGTCAACATGGTGAAACCCTGTCTCTACTAAAAATAGAAAAATTGGCCAGGCATGTTGGTGGGCACCTGTAATCTCAGCTACTTGGAAGGCTGAGGCAGATTTGTTTGAACCTGGGAGGCAGAAGTTGCAGTGAGCTGAAATCATACCACTGCACTCCAGCATGGGGGTCAGAGGAAGACTGTCTCAAAAAAACAAAGAAACAACAACAACAAAAAACTTTGGGAGGCCAAGGCCCAAGGATCACCTGAGGTCAGGCGTTCAAGACCAGCCTGGCCAACATGATGAAACCCTGTCTCTACTAAAAGTACAAAAAAATTAGCCGGGCATGGTGTTGCACGCCTGTAATCCCAGCTACTCAGGAGGCTGAGGGAGGAGAATCGCTTGAACCTGGGAGGCGGAGGTTGCAGTGAGCTGAGGTAGCACCACTGCATTCCAGCTTGGGCGACACAGCCAGACTTCATCTCAAAAAATAATAAAAATAAAAAAAGATAAATTCTGGGTCAAAGGGCAAATATTTATTTTTGCCAAATTTACTTCCATAGGAGTTGTATCATCTAACATTTCTAACAGCTATGTTTTCTATAGCTTTGCCACCACACCAGAGTGTGTTGTCAAACCTTGCCTGTGTGGAGGTTTTTTGTTTTTTTTTTTCTAATTCAAATGGTATTTCAGAGTAGTTTTAATTTGCATTGCAAGTGTTAAACTTTTGATCTCATTATCCTTATTTACTGATTACTGTAGGACATTTATTCAGCAGCACTTAATGTCTGCAAAACACTTGGCATTCTAACTCCAGGGATAAAGAATTCAGCACAAAGCAAGTAAAGCCTTCAAGGAGTTCACAGCCCAGCAGGAACGAGTTTAGAAAGAACAACAGAAAATAAGAAGAGCCATATGGTATATGCATGCGGGTGAAAAAGTACCAAGATAATAATACTATATGTTTCTTCCCTTTTAAGAGAAGATTCTGAGTTCTACATTTTCACTACTGGGTAAAGGCTAGATATGATGAGTGAGATGAATCTATATGCACAGATGCCTGTTTCTGGTATTATCAAGTTTGACAGTGTCACATGTTCACTGTACACTGTCATTTACTCCCACATGTATCTAATCGTTCAGCCTCCTGAACTGGATTGGAAGTACTGGAGGTCAGGAGGATACATCTTATACATCTTTTATCTCCAAGGTTTAGAATCATGCCTTACACATTGCAGGTGCTCAATAAATGTTTGATGATGATGATAGCTTGCTTTGCAATAAAAAAATGGAATTCCCTAAGACAGTATATTCTATTTTTTCAGTCAGTGCAAAGAAAGGTATCTTCTCCTAAAGGAATGGGATAGTGAACATTGTGATTTACTATGTGTAATCAGATACAAGCTCAACTGCTGTAACTATGACTCTCAAAATGCCTTGACTTAAGAGAAAACATTATTTTGCTCTCTTGTAACACTTTTGGAGGTTTGTGGTCCTGATCTGTGTTGTCATCTGGGGACTCAGGCTGGTAGGGCAGCTCTGCCATCATCTTGAGCATGGGGCTTTCATCTCTGGGTCTGACAGTGATTCATGTTATAGGGTTTATCAGTAGTCTGTTCTTTTTTATTGCTGAGTAATATTCCTCTGTATGAATGTGTCCATACAAAGGAACATTACACAAGTCTAAAAATAGATGCTCTAAAGCTGTGAATTTTTTTTTTTTTTGCCTGCCTGGTTGAAATATGTAGGACTATTTTAGCTTTTTATTCTATTTCATTTAATGAACTTTTATTGAGTTCCTCTACAGGCCAAATACTGTGCTCAGGGATGGGGATACAAAGGTGTATAAATCCTTGGCACTTCCCTCAAGTCACAGTTCAGCTAGAGGAGAAAAAGACAGTTGTGATTCTACCTCAAGTACTTGCTGTAAAAGCTGAAAGATGTCAAAACGCCGGATGCCACTACACAGTCCTACAATCATACAGTGCAATTCCTGACCATCTTCCAGCTTAAAGTCTTGCCCCAGGGAATAGGCGCCTCGCTTTAAAAAGTATACAGGCCTGAGTCAGATCCCTCAGGTTCTATTTCTGGTTCTGCTGCTGGATCGCCATGTGGCCTTGCACAACACAGAGAATGCGCCCTTCCTACAGAGGCAAGATCCCAAGGAGCCTTCGGAGCCAGCGACCTCCATACCCCAAGTGAGGTTTGGTTCCAGGAACCAAGGTGACGGCTGGACTCCTCACCGGGAAACGCTCTTCCCTAGTGCCAAAGCTACTAAAATGTGTGAAATTAGAGCTGCGATTTTGGCACGGTCAGAGGGGCTTCGACTCGCTCTCTGGTGTGAATCCAGAAGCGAAACCTGAAAATAGTTTGCATTTGAAAAGCCCTGACGCTTTTCTTACTGAGATGTGTGTGTGTGTGTGTTTCACGTTGCACTAGAGGAAATGGGGTGGGCACGTAAGAGAGAGAATGAAGCTACGGGCGCTCTAGGCTGCCAGGGCAGGGGATCGGCGGATGCCGCCCTGCGTCTCTGCGACCCAGGAAAGGAGGTCGCAGCGGGTCGCCTGCTGGAGAACTTCATTTCCCAGGAGCACCTGCGGCCGGCGGCAGGGCGGGGTGACGTGCCCAATGACGGCCCATTGACTCCCATCGTGCCAAAGGCCGCCAGCCTGATTGGAGGACTCTCTCGCGGTGCATCTCGGGACTTGTAGTACATTGTGTGCAGGAGGAAAGCTCCTTTGTGATTCGAGGCGCGTTCTCCGCGCTCCAGACGCGTCCTCGCTAGGCTTTGGCGCGGACGGGCTAACGTCCCGCGAGGCGAGTCCTGGCTGTGCGCGCGTGCGTAGCGCCCAAGGGGCCGGCCGGCACCACCCGCGGGGCGGGGCCTTCGGTTCCGCGTCGACACCGCCTTCCTGCCCCGCCCCTCACCGTGACCGGCCCGCCCCTCCTTCCTGGAGCCACAGCTGAAGCGGCGGCGGCTGCGGCGGCGGCGGCGGCAGAGGCGGCAGCAGCAGGGCTGGGGGTAGCGAGTGGCTCGCGCGACACGCGCCGGCCTCGACCCTATGCTTTGATTCGCGTGGCGCAGGCGCCTCCTGCCCCGCCGGCGGGGCCCGGGCTTCCTGCCGCGGGATGTTCTCCCGAAGGAGCCACGGGGATGTGAAGAAGTCCACCCAGAAGGTGCTGGACCCGAAGAAGGACGTGCTGACCCGCCTGAAGCACCTGCGGGCGCTGCTGGGTGAGGCGCGCGCCGGGCGCGGGGTCGGGGCGCTGGGTTAGGGGCACCTGCCAGGAGGGCGCCCGTCGGTGCGGGGTTCGGTGGCTGGGAGGCTGGGGAGGGGGATGGGTGGGCGTCCGACCCTCTTCCCTCGGTCTAGGTTTGGACCCCGAGGGCTTTGTTTCCCGGAAAGCCGCAGCCTGGCCCTCGGGCACTGCTCCTGTTGCCCTCGAGTTAAACTTACCCCAGATTCTCGCTGGGCGCCTGCCCTCCCGGGGAACCTGGAGGCCGGGCACAGAGGTACCTGTCTCCTCCCCTCCTAGCAAGTGAATTGAATCTCAAGTGGTCATCACGCGCACACATTGAACTGTCATCTCCCCCTTTCATTTTTAAAATTTTAATTTTGAATCTGAGACTCTTGAGTACACCGAGACCCCAAGTGGACCCAGCACAGACCTGATTGGACTTTTACCTCTGTCATCCCTTTTAAATTTTATTTTTACTTTTGAGTGTGAGGCCCTAAGTAGACTGAGATTCCGAGTGGTCCCAGCACAGACTTGTCATCTCTCTTCCCATGCTGCTTTTTAAATTTAATTTTTATTTTGGGTCTGGCTGCTTCAGTTTCTTTGTGTCCTTGGTGTAAAGGGGCCTTCTCTTCCTGCTTGGAGAGAGGGGTGGTTTTCTTGGGTTCAGAGAGGCTGCTTCTCTTTTATTACCAGCATAACAGTGATGATGTCTGCCACCTTCTGGTTTATGGCCTGCTGGATGGCGATTCTGAGGAGCTCAGGTGGGCTTGGAGTTGACCTGTGATGGCGCTCACCCCTGTGGGTGTGAGGTGTCCACAAGGCTTCCTGTCACCTGCTGCATGTGATCTGTAGCTGGTTTGCCTAAGCTGTGTTTTGTTTTCTGTATTTTTTACCTCCTAAATCTTAACTTTTGTTTTGGATTAAAGCACTCTTGCTGTCTACAGACAGACTTGCCTGTGTGGTGGCGAAGGAAAGAACACCTTATGTTTCTTCTAGGTGTCTTTTAGTCCTAAAATTCACTAAAGTCATCTAGTGCTAATGTGTCTGTCACTTGAAAAAATAGAGCATAAAATGTTTACCATGTGAGGATTTTAAATAAAGCTCTTGTTCATGAGATTAGAAGTTGCTAATTATTTCTATTTATATTCTACCTCTGAGGGGGAAAAGAACCCAAGCCAAACCAAACCACACCTGATTTTGCCAAGTGAAGTTGTTCACAATCTCACATTCCTTGAGGTTACACTGACTTGTTCAGTTTGAAATGAAATGTAAATTAGTTACTGTGACAGGGATTCGTTTTCAAGACTTTTGAGAGTGAAGTGTGGTGTTCTTGGTAAACTGAATTTTCTTCTACTTCCTGTAGTAAAGTACCGTGCACGCACAGGTTGCACAACACACAGGTTGCATTGTGTGGAGTTCCTGCTAGTGACTGATTAATACCTACTGCGGGGACATTTTTGATAAAGGAGAGTTGAGCTGTGTTTTAAAGCATTTGATACTGTTAGACTTTTTCTGTGCCTTAGCATTTAAACTTTTGTTTGTTGAAGTCTGCAAGATTAAGTTGGCTACGTTTTATGAAAGGAGAATCAGGTAAACCTAGAACAGATTATTTCTTAGCCTACAGTACATTGTTCCCATTCTGAGAAAGTTGATTCTTTTCAAGTTTGTGTAATTGTAGTTTCACTCTAAGGTGTAGGTCTTATTTTAGGGAACTTTCTTTTACAATTTCACTGAACTCATCATGATCTCATTTTTGTAACATGGAGAGATTCTTTGATATTTCCTTAGGTGTATGTTTTTTGTTGATGTACTTATTTATGGAGTGGCCCAGTTTGCTTTATTACTGTGATCTTTGCAGCGACTAGATATTTGTAAAAATGTCTGAGGAGTTCTAGTCATAATATTTAATGTAAACTTTCACTTAGTACTGTGATTTAAAGACTTAAAAATATAGTACATTAATGTACTAGTTCCTACCAAATCACATATCCTATTTGGTTGCTACTCAAAAAAAAGTCTACTTAGAAAACAAAGGCCTTTTGAATTGAAAGATAGGAATTAAGCCAAGATCAAGGAAAGTATTTGAAGGAAATGAATAGTAATTACTATTGTATTTTTATGTGTATATTTATATAACACGTTTGCTTTTTATATATTTTATCTTCAAGTAATAATAAAGATTTTTTAAAGTATACGAAGATTATGCCACTGACTTGGGTATTTGCAGTTTGTCCCAGTCACCTGCAGCTGCATGACTTGTGCTAGTTACGTAGCCTGTCTTTGAACCTGAGTTTCTTTGCTCTGTAAATGGGCATGGTAATGTATGCCTTTTAAACGATTATTGTGAGTATGATGTATAAATGACTTCAGCTTGAAGTGGGCCTTTAACAGTTTAGTAATAGGATAGGACAAGTATTTTGAAAGGTAATCTTTCTCTTTTCTTTCTTTCTTTTCTTTTCTCTTTCTTTCTTTCTTTTTTTGTAATAGTGATGGATATGTTCTCTTTTCGTAAAAAGTAGTCTGTATTTAAAACGATTGGCTGAGAAACATAAAATTAGCTGTGGAAGTAGAGTATTTTGTAGTGTCATGGTAATAACTCCAATTTGGATGTCAATACTTTGGCCTGGCTGTATATTTAGACTGGTCTGATATGATTAACTTTATTTTACAGAGGGGTAAACTGAGGCACAGCCATGAAGCGAACAATTTACCTCTGTTACGTTAGAGGAAAAACAAAGAGCTGTTAAGTTGTGTGACTTCCAGTTCTCCCTACACTGTTGACAAAACAAAACCCAAAAAACCCTGTGTATTACCATATTGCTCCGGCAAATATTCCATGACTTTTTTTTTTTTTAAAGGGTCTTGCTCTGTTGTCCAGGCTGGAGTGCAGGTAGCTTGGTCTTGGCTTGCTGCAGCCTTGACCTCCTTAGCTCAAGTAATCCTCCTACCTTAGCCCCAAAGTAGCTGGGACTACAAGGCATGCACCACCACACTAGGCTAATTTTTTTTTTTTTTTTGAGATAGAGTCTCACTCTGTCTCTCTGGCCGGAGTGCAGTGTACCATCTTGGCTCACTGCAACCTCTGCCTTCTGGGTGCAAGCGATTCTCATGCCTCAGCCTCCTGAGCAGCTGGGATTACAGGTGTGTACACCATGCCTGGCTAATTTTTGTACTTTTAGTAGAGATAGGGTTTCACCATGTTGGCCAGGGTAGTCTTGAACTCCTGGCTTCAGGTGATCTGCCCACCTTGGCTTCCCAAAGTCCTGGGATTACAGGTGTGAGCCACCACGCCTGGCCAGATTTTTGTATTTTTTTGTAGAGATGGGGTTTTGCCATGTTGCCGAGGCTGGTCTTGAACCCACAGACTCAGGCGATCCTCCCACTTCAGCCTCCCAAAGCCTCATGCTAGGCTTACCGGCATGAGCCACCATCCCTGGCCAGATTCTGTGTCTAATTAAAAGTTGAGTGCTTACTATGAGTCCCAAATTAGGATATAGAAATGGCATGGATATAGTGAGGAAGATATAAAATAATAGTAAATGTATAGTGTGTTACATAATTAGGTGGGTATATGGTAAGACTCCATTATAGGATTCCAAAGAACAAAAGAGATCATTAGGAATGTCACAAAAATAAGGGCATCTTTAAGGAGGTTTCTAATAGTCTGTTCTCATGGTACTAATAAAGACATGCCCAAGACAGGGTAATTTATAAAGGAAAAAGGTTTAATTGACTCACAGTTCCACATGCCTCGGGAGGCCTCACGATCATGGCAGAAGGCGAATGAGAAGCAAAGTCATGTCTTACCTGGTGGCAGGCAAGAGAGCTTGTGCAGGAGAACTCCCATTTATAGAACCATCAAATCTGGTGAGACTTACTCCCTACCTACCATGAGAACAGTGTGGGGGAAGCCACCCTCATGATTCAGTTATCTCTACTTGGCCCCGCCCTTGACAGGGGGGATTATTACAATTCCAGGTGAGATCTGGTTAGGGACACAGCCAAATCAAATCAAGATTTTACTTATGCTGGGCTCCAAAGAATGGGTAGATCAGTTCTGTCCGATAGAAATATAAAGTGAGCCACATGTGCAATTTTAATCTTTTTTAGTGACGTGTTAAAAAGTAAAAAGAATCAGGTGAAATTAACTTTAGTAGTGCATTTTATTTAACTACATGTGTCTAATATATATTATATCTGCAAGTAAACAATATAAAATGCTGTGAGCATTTTTATATCTTTTTTTATACGAATTTTTGAATTTCAGTGTATATTGTATACTTACAGCACATACCCATTCACGCTAGCTGTATTTCAAGTGCTCGTTAGCCATGTCACTAGTGGCTGCACACGGGACAGAGCGAGGCTGGAATGTGGGAAAGTAGAGGGGAAGGGCAATTCCAACCAAGGGAAGGTGGAAGAACTGGTGGTGGGAGTGACGTGGCGATAATACAGGAGGGCGAGGAAAGCAGCCTGACTTTCAGCGTGCGCAGTGGAGTAGTAGTGAGGTGTGGTGTTGGGCCCTGCGGAGCCTTGCCCAGAGGATGTCCACAGTGCCCTGCGTTGGCCGGGGGTAGGGGAGGGTCCTGGGGCAGGAGTGGAACAGCAGCCTGAAAAGCAGAAGCTGAGACTGGCTGGAGGATCACAAGCCAGACTCAGGTCAAATCAAGTGACCTGGGTTTGGACCAGAGGGGAAAGAAGTCTCTCACAAATGATCTGTATACAAACAGAGCAAAACATAACATTGTGGTATAGTTCCTTTTGTGCATCTGTTGCTCTAAGTAGGAACAAATTGACTTATAGTTTTAAATGTTGTCTTTTATCATAGCATTTTTCATGTTTTTTTCCTCACATTTTTAAGTACAAATATTTGTTGAGACCGTGTCCCGTAATTTAACCTACCATTTCCTGGATTGTAAAACTTTTCTCTCCTTTCTTTCCTTTTTTTTCTTCCTTCCCTTTTCCTAATAGAAATAACACCGCAGTAAACATCTTGGGAAGCAGCTTTATCTATATTTCCTTAGAATAGATTTTATTGAAGTAAGATTGCTGGGTTTGAACATTGGATGACTTGATTCACAATGCTTTCCTAAGTGTTACCGTATTGGCCCTGCCAGCAGCAAGAACTGAGGCTACCATTTTCACTGTGGTCTGACTAGCAATAAACACCTTTTTATAATTTGATAATTGGTGGTAGGTATTTGGGATAACAGGAGTGTCATGTACAGAGTGAGAACTGTAGGGAAGGGATCCTGGCTTAGGATGGGGAAGACGAGTTTGGTGTTCTACATGTTGAGTTTAAGAAAAGGCGAGATCCAAGTGACATGTCTGTGGGGGCTGTGGGACATGGGATCTGGACCTTAATGAATGATAGAATGCTATCATATGTTTAGTTTTATTGGTTATTATCATCATGACCTCATTGAATCTTTTTGCAGCTGTGTCAGAGGAAGTGTTCCTATCCCCAGCTGAGGAAACTGAAGCTCAGTGAGGATAGCTACTTGTCTACCAGCAAGTGGGAAAGCTGAGACTCATAGTATTAAGAAGGCCATATTATGCTTTTGCTAGTTATCTGATTCAGAGGAAAATTTACATATCAGAAATTATATTTATCCACCAGAAACAGTCAAACCCAGCAATCTTACTTCAATAAAATCTATTCTAAGGAAATATAGATAAAGCTGCTTCCCAAGATGTATACTGCGGTGTTATTTCTATTAGGAAAACATAGAAACAAAACCCCAGCAGTTTTTGCATGCCTCCCAAAAATGCTGTGATGTTTGCTTCTCTCTTTCTGGTCCATTTTTCTTCATTCTTCTAGGGAGACTTGGGATTATCATATTTGATTTGAGCATGGGCAGAAGATAAACAGTCTCCTCCGTGTTTTAGTGTTCACTGCCCTCTCTATAGCCTTGGCAGGCCTAGTAGGTGATAAATATTTGTGTGGACATTAATGCCACGTGGACATTCTACAACTAGAACAAAGCTGGGAGGTGTAATTTCAGACTCTTCAGGCAGTCTTAGTATGGTCTCTCTGAGTTGACCTAGTTTGGTACAAAGTGATTTTGTCGTAATGCTTCCTTTGCTATTTTTTCATCAATTACATTTATAACCTCTGGAATGTAAAAGGAACTTTGGACACGTATATGTAGCGCAAATACACCATCTCTCCCTGTAAGGCTTGAGCTTGTCTAGACTTCTGATGTGAGAGATGTGAACATAGGGTAAATGTCTGAGCTCAGATGTTTTGTTGAAGATACTCTGAGAAGGGAGATAATTGGTAGGTCTAGAATATTTTGCTATAAACTTTTAGAATTTGGATTTTTATTTTGTAAGTACTTTATTTGTGGACAGGCATAATACTTTTACCAGGTGTTTAGAGTACTGATCTTTGGTTACCAAACTGAGTATCAAGATAAAACTATAGAGAATTTTTTATTTAGAAAACAAAAACTTGACTGGGCACAGTGGCTTACGTCTATAATCCCAGCACTTTTGGAGGCTGAGGCAGGTGAATCACTATGTCAGGAGTTCAAGACCAGCCTGACCAACATGGTAAAACGCTGTCTCCACTAAAAATACAAAAAGCCTGGTGTGGTTGTGAGTGCCTGTTATCCCAGCTACTCAGGAGGCTGAGGCAGGAGAATTGCTTGAACTCAGGAGGCAGAGGTTGCAGTGAGCAGAGATAGTGCCACTGCACTCCAACCTGGAGGACAGAGTAATACTCCATCTCAAGAAAGAAAAAAAAAAGAAAGAAAAAAAAATTTGACTTTCAAAATAGTAAATTGTTTCAATTTGAATTTTAAATTTTTTTAAAAGAAGGCATATAAATTACTGTTCTTTGAAATTAAGAATAGCTAATATAATGTATTAAATAACTATCTTGTCCTTGAATTTAAAAAAAAAATCAAACTGGGTACAATCACTTAGCCTGTAATCCCAGCACTTTGCAAGAGTTAAGTGAGAGGATCAGCCCAGAAGTTCAGTACCAGCCTGGACAATGTAGTGAGACCCTCTTCTCTACAAAAAAATGAAGAAATTAGCTGAGTATGATTGCATGTGCCTGTGGTCACAGTTCCTCAGAAGGCTGAGGCTGGAGGGTCATTGGGCCCAGGAGATCAAGGCTACAGTGAACCTTGATCGTGCCAGTGCACTCCAGCTTAGGTGACAGAGCAAGAGCATGTCTCAACAACAACAAAAATCAAGTCACAAACATTGTTTGAAAGAGTGTGTGAGTGCGTATGTGTTTGTGTGCATGTCTGATGTAAGTAAATGTGTTTAGAGGTTAAAAAGGCACAAGCCCAGCATTTAAGGTTTGGTAGGAGAGATAGCCATGTAAACAACAAAATTTACCATGAGGGTTTTGAGTGGCACAGAGGAGTGTGGTGGAACCATAGAGGTGGACACAGGTGCAGAGGAGGAACAGCAGCAAGGCCTTCTGGAGACACCAGCCAGTGCTTCTTTAGGGAGGGTAGGTCTGAGGTAGGTTTTGAATAATGGATAAAGGATTTTACCTGGTGGAAAAGTTGGGGATGAGGATAGAGAGAGGAGCTTGTGCAAAGGTAATGGTGTGTGGCACCATGGAATTAAGTGAACAGTGGCTTTTATCCTGTGGTGTAGGTAGATGTTGGGACTCCAGTGAAGAGTTTTAAGCAGAAGAGGAGCCTAATCCTATCTCTTCCCATGGTGAAGTGTCTGAGAATCCCATTCTCCTCTGAGATTTGAAACATGGATGCTTGGAGAGAGAGAGAGAGTTCCGTTCCTTTGGAATTCAAGCCCTGAAGATATAGTCTGGGCTGCTGGCATTAGTTTTTCCCACCAAGTGGGGAGCATGTGCCTTAAATTGAATCCCACACTCAGAGGGAATGACAGCAGAGAGGTGGAGGGTGAGAGGAAGCCCATGAGTCCTGGTGTGAGCCAAGGAGTTTGGCCATGTCTTTGCTGGCTAGCTCCATCCTGAGCGGCCCAATTGCAGGAACTGGTAACATGTTAATTAGCTTGAGTCATATTTCTGGGTCTTGCAGCTGGAAGAGCACCTAAGATGGAGGTGTTTGTGTGTATGGAGATTTGACTTTTATATATTTTTTTTAGAACTGGGGGAATTTGAGCTTATGTAGAAGTAGCTAATAAACAGTGAAATTGAAGAAGTCCTGGATAATAATGCAGAACGGTGTGATCTGCAGTGGGATTGAGAGCCTGGGGTGGGAGATCAGGCTTAACAAGACAGACACCTCTTCCTCTAAGGCCACTTGAAGGAAGCAGGAATGGGGTGCTGGATGACGGGGACATGGAGGGAGTTCTCACACCATAGCTCTGTCCCCTTTGTGAAGGTAAGAGGTGAACTCATTTGCTGAGCCAGTTTTCTCACTCGTGTGGTGATAGGAACTTGAATGTGTCTTGCTCCCTCTTCTGTGCCACATAATCTCCTAAAAAAAGGACATGTTATCTGAAAGGCTTTTTTTTCCTTAGGGAGTGAGTCAAAAATGTATTTAACTCTTATGTTAAATACTTAACCAAGAAAGAGGAAAATCTATGTAGAATGAGGACAGTTTAATTTTTACAGATGTTGTGTGCCCTTCCACTCAGTGACCATGTGTCCCAGAGTGGACCTAAGGTGGGGCATAGGAACCCGCCATGTCCTCCATAGTCTTCTTTCCTTGATGCCTTTCATTGTGAGAGAACCCCCTTCTGGGTATGACTCCAATGTTAAAGGATCACTTTATTTTTTTCTACTCTTGCGTTTCTTGTGACTTAACCTCATGTAAGAAGTAACTCTGTTGAAATCTCATATTCATATAGCAGTTCACACTTGCAAAATGTCTTCTCATATCTTCATTTAACCAAATTGCTACCTTAAGCAATCAGTTTGTGTTAATTATAAGAGGAGTTTATTAAGTATCTGTTTGTGAATGTGTTTTAGCTGGTCTCCAGTACAGGTTGTCTTTACGTAGTTAAAGCCTCCTGGATGTGTCATACAACTACATTTTCAGGTGAGAGGATCCAGAATCCACTAGCGAAATCTAGCAATTGAGAATTTGATGAAGTTAAAATAGGAATTTTAGAGAAATTGCATCACTTAAAGGATTTACCATATAGATCCTTAGTAGATTTGTTTATGAGTTCATTTTGAATCCTCAATTCAGGGTTTTAGCCTTAATTTTCAGAAAAGTGATGTTTTATAATCATTTTATGTCTTTTGTATTGTTTTATAAACTGAAACCACAGCTATTGTCTCTCTTTGTCATGCAGACTGGAGTACAATGGTGCAATCTCAGTTCATTGCAACCTCTGCCTCCCGGGTTCAAGCAATTCTCATGCCTCAGCCACCAGAGTAGCTGGGATCACAGGTTTGTGCCACCATGCCCAGCTAATTTTTAGTAGAGACAAGGTTTTGCCATGTTGGCCAGGATGGTCTCGAAATCCTCATCTCCAGTAATTAGTATGCTTGACCTGCCAAAGTGTTGGGGTTATGGGTGTGAGCCACCACGCCTGTCCAAAGTAGTAATCAAATTTTGATATTACAGTTATGGTTAGGTTTAAAAAATCCCTTTTGATAAAGTTCAGGAGCCTGTGGATATTGTGTTTGATTTCAAGTGATGACACATATTCACTGACCCTCAACTGTGCCAGAAAGTACAAGCATGGTACTAGTGGCATTGCTTGTGCCCGACTATGAGAGCTGTGAGAATGTGCTGCTTCTCCTGATATGGGGAGCATGATTGACTGATGGCTCCAGCTACTGCTCCCTGGATCTACCAATTTTGAGCCAAAGCTGAGCTTCCCTTGGGAAGCTCTTAATGCATTACTAAGCACTGCAGAAGCATTAATGCTGTCTGTTCCTGGACACTTCAGATGCCTCTGAAGGGCCACTTTGGCTTGAGGACTTCCTGTTGGCCTACGATCGTCTCAGAACTGTGTCGAAATGTGACACTCTTCCTACTCAACCTTCCTTCATACTCCTTCTCCTTCTCAGGGGTCAGACCTGCATCGTGGTCTGAATCCTCTCCCTGTCTTCACCAGCTCCTTCCCATTTATCCTTTATGGGCGTTTCCCCAGTAAATTTCTTGCATGTCTAATCGTGTCTTGGCCTCTACTTCTCAGAGAACCTAAACTAATCTACCATCCCTTTCCCTGTAAGGTGTTGTCCATCCTGCCATCTATAGCTTTTCCAGGAGATAGTGCCAACACTATATCTTCCATATGGGCTTTCTTTATCCTTTTGCCCCAAACGTATCTCTTCTCAGAATTCCCACAGCACTTTGTACCTTTTGTTTCGCATTAATGGCCTTCAGCTTTGCACCATGCTTATTTATTTATTTATTTATTTAGAGACAGAGTCTCGCTCTGTCACCCAGGCTGGAGTGCAGTGGTGCGATCTCCACTCACTGCAACCTCCACCTCCCATGTTCAAGCAATTCTTCTGCCTCAGCTTTCCCAGTAGCTTGGATTACAGGCACTCACCACCACGCCCGGCTAATTTTTTTTATATTTGTAGTAGAACGGGGTTTTACCATGTTGGCTATGCTGTTCTCGAACCCCTGACCTCATGATCCGCCTGCTTCGGCCTCCCAAAGTGCTGGGATTACAGGCGTAAGCCGCTGTGCCCGGCCGACACTATGCTTATTGTGTTCATGCCTTATCTGTGTTCTTTCCCACTAAATGGTAAGTTCATAGAGAACCTAAGCGGCTTCTTTTTCATCTTGATTTCTCTTGGTAACATACTCCCTTATTTGGAATAATAGTAATTAACATTTATTTAGTACTTTTTATGTGCTGAACAGTGCCATAAATATTTCTACATTTGTTAACGCATTTAATCTTCCCAAGTGAGATAGGGGATATAATTATCCCTGTTTTACAGATGAGATACAGACAGGTTAAGAACCTTGTTCAAGGTTACATATCCAGTGAGTGGAAGAGTCAGGATTTGAACCAGGGAGCTGGCTTGAGTTCCTTTATTCATTTAGCAGTTATATATCCAACACCAGCTATGTGCCAGACATTGTGCATAGCACTAGGCATACCAGGGCTTGCAATCTTAGTTTAGAATAAGTAACTTAAAAAAAAAAACCCACAACAACCAAAAATGTGATTTCTCAATAGTTAGATCTATGTTTACTGGAGAGTAGAGCTGGCCTACCATGGCTTAAAGAATTCCTGAAAGCCTTCCTGCCCCAAAGATTGTTTTCATCAGTCAGAAGTTCCCAACATTAAATTAATGATTCAAGATCATAAATTAGGAGTGGCGGTTTCTCTCAAATGAATTCTCCAACCTCCTTTGTGTATACACATTCATTATCAGACTAATTCCTTGGGTTCCAAGAGAAATAGGTGTAAGAAAGGATATTTCTATGGACCAAAGGGAGAAGAGGTTGGTGTTTGTAAACCTTGATGGGGGTTGGGGGAAAGAAGGGCAGCAATGCTGGAGGGCTGTTGGCAAGGGCAGGCTTAGGCAAATTCCCCAGATATTCTTTCATGGGAACAAAATTGGAGAGACATTATTGTAAAGTTTTAAATTTATGAAAACCAAAACTAAGTCACATTCTCCACCTCACCCCCAATCAAAAGACCTGTTATAGCTAGGGAGGAAATTTTTTTTTTTTTTAACATTTCAACTTTTATTTTAGGTATGGGGGTACATATGCAGATTTGTTACGTGGGTATGTTTTGTGATGCTGAGGTTTCAGGTATGGATCTTGTCATCCACATAGTGCACAGTAGGTAGTTTTTCAACTCATACCCCACTCCCTCCGTCCCCACTCTAGGTAGTGTACAGTGTCTCTTATTGCCATGTTTATTTCCCCATGTGCTCAGTGTTTAGCTCCCACAAACAAGAACATGCAGTATTTGGTTTTCAGTTCCTTAGGTTTATGACCTCCAGCTGCATTCATGTTACTGTAGAAGACATGATTTCTTTCTTTTTTATGGCTGTGTAGTATTCCATGGTGTTGTATAGGTACCACATTTTCTTTATTTAATCCACCACTAATGGGCACTTAGGTTGATTTAATGTTTTTTTTTATTGTGAATAGCATGGCAATAAACATACGAGTGCATGTGTTTTTTTGGGAGAATGATTTATTTTTCCTTTGGGTATATACTCAGTAATGGGATTGCTAGGTCAAATAGTAGCTCTGTTTTAAGTTATTTGAGAAACTCAAAACTGCTTTCCACAGTGGCTGAGCTAATTTACATTCCCATCAACAGTGTATAAGTGTTCCTTTTTCTCCACAGCCTCGCCAGCATCTGTCATTTTTTTTACTTTTCATTAATCACCATTCTGAACTAGTATGAGTTGGTATCCCATTGTGGTTTTGATTTGCATTTCTTTGATGATTAGTGATGATGACCATTTTTAAATATGTTTGTTGGGTGCTTGTATGTCTTGTTTTGTGACATATCTGTTCACGTCTTTGCCCATTTTTTAAGTGGGGTTATTTGGAAAAAAATTTTAAGTGAAATCCTTGATAGTATGTTTTATTTTTTTTATTATACTTTAGGTTCTGGGGTACATGTGCAAATCATGCAGGATTGTTGCATAGGTACACACATGGCAATGTGGTTTGCTGCCTCCATCCCCCCGTCACCTACATCTGACATTTCTCCCCATGTTATCCCTCCCCAACCTCCCCACCCCCAACTGTCCCTCCCTTGGCACCCCCCAACAGACCCCAGTGTGTGATGCTCCCCTCCCTGTGTCCATGTGTTCTCATTGTTCAACACTTGCCTATGAGTGAGAACATGCGGTGTTTGATTTTCTGTTCTTGCGTCAGT
>CAUYLG010042334.1:0-38531 GCA_963573385.1 Cacajao melanocephalus
GCTAATGCTTTTGGTGTTTTGGTCATGAAGTCCTTGCCTATGCCTATGTCCTGAATGGTTTTGCCTAGATTTTCCTCTAGGGTTTTTATGATGTTAGGTCTTATGTTTAAGTCTTTAATCCATCTAGATTTAATTTTATTATCAGGTGTCAGAAAGGGGTCCAGTTTCTGCTTTCTGCACATGGCTAGCAAGTTTTCCCAACACCATTTATTAAACAGGGAATCCTTTCACCATTGCTTGTTTTTGTCAGGTTTGTCAAAGATCAGATGGTTGTAGATGTGTGGTGTTGCCTCTGAGGCCTCTGTTCTGTTTCATTGGTCTATATCTCTGTTTTGGTACCAGTACCACGCTGTTTTGATTACTGTAGCCTTGTAGTATAGTTTGAAGTCCAGTAGTGTGATGCCTCCTGCTTTGTTCTTTTTGCTTAGAATTGACTTGGCTATGTGGGCTCTCTTTTGGTTCCATATGAATTTTAAGGTGGTTTTTTCCAATTCTATGAAGAAGGTTATTGGTAGCTTCATGGGGATAGTATTGAATCTGTAAATAACTTTGGGCAGTATGGCCATTTTCACGATATTGATTCTTCCTAACCATGAACATGGAATGTTTCTCCATCTATTTGTGTCCTCTCTTATTTCATTGAGCAGTGGTTTGTAGTTCTTCTTGAAGAGGTCCTTTATGTTCTTTGTTTGTTGTCTTCCTAGGTATTTTATTCTTTTGTAGCAATTGTGAATGGCAGTTCGTTCTTGATTTGGCTCTCTTTAAGTCTGTTATTGGTGTATAGGAATACTTGTGATTTTTGCACATTGATTTTATATCCTGAGACTTTGCTGAAGTTGCTTATCAGTTTCAGGATATTTTGGGCGGAGACGATGGGGTCTTGTAAATATACAATCATGTCATCTGTAAATAGAGACAATTTGACTTCCTCCTTTCCTCTTTGAATACCCTTTATTTCATTTTCTTGCCTGATTGCTCTGGCTAGAACTTCCGATACTATATTGAATAGGAGTGGAGAGGGCAACCTTGTCTAGTGCTGGATTTCAAAGGGAATGCTTCCAGTTTTTGCCCATTCAGTATGATATTGGTTGTTGGTTTGCTGTAAATAGCTTTTATCATTTTGAGATACGTTCCATCAATACCTAGTTTATTGAGAGTTTTTAGCATAAAGGGCCATTGAGTTTTGTCGAAGGCCTTCTCTGCATCAATTGAGACAATCGTGGTTTTTGTCTTTGTTTCTGTTTATGTGGTGAATTACGTTTACAGACTTGCGTTATGTTGAACCAGCCTTGCATCCCCGGGATGAAGCCTACTTGATCATGGTGGATAAGCTTTTTGATGTGCTGTTGCAATTGGTTTGCCAGTATTTTAGTGAAGATTTTTGCATCTATGTTCATCATGGATACTGGCCTGAAGTTTTCTTTTCTTGCTGAGTTTCTGTCAGGTTTTGGTATCAGGATGATGTTGGTCTCATAAAATCATTTGGGAAGGATTCCCTTTTTTTGTATTGTTTGGAATATTTTCAGAAGGAATGGTACCAGATCCTCTTTGTATGTCTGGTAGAATTTGGCTGTGAACCCATCTGGACCTGGGCTGTTTTTTGGGTGGTAGGCTTTTAATTGCTGCCTCAAATTCCAACCTTGTTATTGGTCTATTCAGAGTTTTGACTTCTTCCTGGTTTAGGCTTGGGAGGATGCAAGTGTAGAGGAATTTATCCATTTCTTCCAGGTTTACTAGTTTATGTGCATAGAGTTGTTTGTATTAATCTCTGATGATGATTTGTATTTCTGTGGAATCTGTGGTGATATCCCCTTTATCATTTTTTATTGCATCTATTTGATTCTTCTGTCTTTTCTTTTTTATTAATCTGGCTAGTGGTTTGTCTATTCTGTTGATCTTTTCGAAAAGCCATCTCCTGGATTTATTGATTTTTTGAAGGGTTTTTTGTGTCTCTATCTCCTTCACTTCTGCTCTGATCTTAGTTATTTCTTGTCTTCTGCTAGCTTTTGAGTTTTTTTGATCTTGCTCCTCTGGCTCTTTCAATTTTGATGATAGGGTGTCAATTTTAGATCTTTCTTCATTTCTCATGTGGGCATTTATTGCTATAATTTTCCTTCTAGACACTGCTTTAAATGTGTCCCAGAGATTCAGGTACGTTGTGTCCTTGTTCTTGTTGTTTTGAAGAACATCTTTATTTCTGCCTTCATTTCATTGTTTATCCAGTCAACATTCAGCACTTTGGGAGACCAAGATGGGCAGATCACTTGAGATTAGGAGTTAAAGATTAGCCTGGTCAATGTGGTAAAATCCTGTCTCTACTAAAAATACAAAAGTTAGCTGGGCATGGTGGTAGGTGCCTGTAATACCAGCTACTTGGGAGTCTAAGGACAGAAAAAATCACTTGAACCCAGGAGGCAGAGGTTGCCTCTGTCTCAACAAACAAACAAACAAAGAAAAAAAAATCCAACCATTCCAGGCAAAAAGAAGGAAGACCCACGTTAAAAGGCAAATGTTAAAAGGCCACGTTCAGCATGAGAGACAAAGAAAGACATGGTGCTGGGGAGCAGTATAATTTAGGGGCCACCACATGGAAATTCTAATTCAGCACCAAACATACCTGAAGCTCAGAGCAAAGATAAGCTTAATAAGCCACCTATGAAATAGGAAAGAATACCAGGAAGTCCAACTCAGGAAAAATGCAACTGACATTTATGTATCACTTCTTATAGCTTGTAATGAGATCAAGACTATACACGTTATCTCATTAAATCCTCGCAGCAACCCAATCAAGTAGTTTAAATAATTTTACAGGTGATGAAATGAGACCTCAAGAGATTTCATAACTTTCTCAAGGCTACAGAGCTAGTAAATAGTGGGTCCAAAATGGTCTGCTCTTCATTGTCCTAATTTTCTTATTACTGATTCTTTCAGAGATACAGTATGTGTTCCTCATGAAAAAAAAAACCTATAATCCTCACCATCAAAGGCCACTACTGCGTGTACTTGATTCCAACCCAGGAGCACCAAGGTACACAGTTTTCCTGTGTCCCTTGCAGTACGCTGTTCAGCAAGCTGCAAACCTAGCTGCGCCTTTACCATGGGGGTAGGGGGAGGAAAGGCTGGGTGAGGGTCTGGGCTGAGATAAGAGGCTCTCATTCCCCAGCTCAGACACATGCTTTAAGAAATGGAATAAAACCTTCATGAAGCCATTGCTTTTCTGCTCTTTCCAATAAAAGGACATGCATGTAGATCCACTGGGCTCAGAGTGACCGCCTGTCAAGGACTTCTAAATTGTCTTCAAAGACGGAAAATATTGCTCTGTGCACAACTCTTGGGATAGTTTAATCATGAGCTGAATTTCACATAAAAACAGAGATAAGAGATTTGATGCAGTCCGAAATTCTTCTTTAACTTATGAAAGTTTTCAAAAGTACATGAAAGAAGACAGAATAATATAATGAACTCAATACACCTGTCCTTGGATTCAACAATTATTCACTTTTTGCTCCAGTTGCTTCATGTCTTCCTTTTTGTCAGCCTTATTTTTTTGTGGATATTTCTTCAAGCAAGTCCCTTTTCACCTCAAAGTCTTTCCATATATCTCTCCAGTAGACTTTTTATGTATAAACACAAAACCTTTACCACGATCAACGGTATTAACACTCACTCTATATTCAAATTTTCAGCCAGGCATGGTGGCTAATGCGTGTCATCCCAGCACTTTGGGAGGCCGAAGCGGGTGGATCACTTGAGGTCAGGAGTTGATGATCAGCCTGGTCAACATGGTGAAATCCTGTCTCTACTAAAAATACAAAAATTAGCTGGCATAGTGGTGGGCGCCTGTTATCCCAGCTAGTTGGGAGTCTGAGGAGGGAAAATCACTTGAACCCAGGAGGCAGAGGTTGCAGTGGGACTCTGCAGAGGTTGAGGTCAGGAGTTGACCTCAAGTGACCCAGGCCAGTCTAGCCAACGTGGTGAAACTCTGTCTCTACTAAAAATACAAAAATTAGCTGGGCATGGTGGCAGAAGCTAGTAATCCCAGCCACTTGGGAGGCTGAGGCAGGAAAATCACTTGAATCCAGGAGCCAGAGGTTGCAGTGAGCCAAGATGGTGCCATTGCACTCCAGCCTGGATGACAGAGCAAGACTCTCTAAATAAAAAAAATTTTTAATTGTTTCAAAACTGTCTTTTTGTAATTGGTTTCTTCAAAACAGGATCTAAACAAAAAGGTCACTGCATTTGACTGTTATGTTGCTTAAATCTCTTCTAACTCAGAGTAGTGTTACCATCTTGCTGCCAGCAAGGTTCTCTAATTTCTTGAGTTCTTCAACTGCGTTCTTTCTCACCTCTACACCTCTGTACCTGCTGTGCTTTCTGCCTAAAAGACATCCCCTGGCCCATACATTACCCCCAAATCTTCTGCTTGTCCTTCAGCTTTCAAATGGGATATTCTTCCTTTTATAACGTAGCCCTCTATCAGAGCTGCTTTTGTTAAACTCTTTGACTGTGATCCTAGTTTGCATATTGATTACTAAATTTGTCAAGAGTTTTTGCATCAAATGGAAAATGGCTACCAACGGCACTGGGCAAAAACTTCAGAGTCTGTTAAATGCAGGCTCTGATTCCACAGTTCTGTTATGAGGTGTGAGGATCTGCATTCCTGATAGGCTGTCTGGTGATGGCAGTGCAGCTGGTCTAAAGACTGCACATTGAGTGTGACAGGCTAGATCGTTCCCCACTTCCTCTATCGTAACACTTACCACACTGTATTGTAATGGTTTCTTTGAATATCTGTCTTCCCTCTAGAACAGGGGTTTGTAAGCTACTGGAACAAAGCCATACCCATTTGTTAATGTCTTGGATGTGACTGCTTTTGAGCTATAACATCAGAGTTGAGCAGTTGCAAGAGAGACCATATGGCCCACAAAGTCTGAAATATTTACCATCTGCCTCTTAATGGAAAAAGTTTGCCAACCCTTCCTTTAGACTGTAGTGCAGGGAGATAGTTTTTTTCATTGGAGTATCTCAGACCCAAGTCCCAGACCCTGCCCATAGCAGGGACTGAATAAGCAAGTTACTGAATGATGAATAATGAGAGTAGCTGACAATAAGTGAGCACTTACTACATGCCAGGAATTATACAAATGCTTTATATGCAGCATCTCATTTAATTTCCATGCTAACTCTGCAGGGGGGAAGGCTATTCTCATATTTCAGATGAAGAAACAGAGGCTTAGTGGTTCCTTTCCTACTCATGTTGAAAGGACTCACAAGCTCATGTAATCTGACTCTAACACACTTTAACGACTGAAAAGTTGCCTGTGGAAAGGTAGGCACAACCTGTTTATCCTGGGCCCATCTGAGGCAGACTGAGTTGCCGTCTCTGTGAAAATGACTACCAATGGGACTGGGCAAAACAATTAAAACCTCCTTATCGTTTCAATCAGAAGATGCCAGGTTAATTGAACATACACACACATAAAAGCACCTTCTTTGTATTAAATACTATCCAACGATAGCGGACCCAGCCATACTTTGAAGAGTCCAAAGCATGATCTGTACTTAAGAGAATAGCATTATAAGATTATAAAGTACCTAGGGGCTTCTTTTCCTTGGAAGTTCTTTCTTCACCCTGCATACCCCCAAAGCTCTCTCCTAGTATAGCACCTTGCTCAGCCTTAAGCCACTGTAAGCAGTGGATAAGAGAGGGGCTACATGGAAGAACGAAGCAGATGAAATCTATTAACCTTGAGAAAACTTCTCGTATATACTACTTTATTTTCTAGCGTCAGAATTCCTGGAAGATAGGGAGAAGGGTGGCAACTAGTTTAACCCTTTATTATTATTACTATTACTATTCTTATTCTCGTTCTGTTGAGCAGTGGTGTGATCTCAGCTCACTGCAGTCTCAACCTCCTAGGGTCAATCAATCCTCTAGCATCAGGCTCCCAAGTAGCTGGGACTACAGGTGCGCACCACCACACCCAGCTAATTTTTTAAATTTTTTATAGAGATAGGGTTTAGCCATGTTGCCCAGGCTGGTCTTGAATTCCTGGGCGTAACCAATCCTCCTGCCTCAGCCTCCTAAAGTGCTGGGATTACAGGTATGAGCCACTGTGCCCAGCCTTATTATTATTTTATTAGAAGTCAAAAGCTAAAGTGACTTAGCTAATGTCTCATGCAATAGTAGTAATTCTAGGAGTGACGTGCACGTGTCTTATGTTCTAATATAATGAGAAAGAGAAGTTGAAAGAGATAGAAATAATGAAAGAGAAAGAGAAACACAGAGAATGGTAAAAAAGAGAAAACCATATACAAGGCAGATACTAGCCTGCCAGAGCAACTGAGCAAGCCCAGAAGCGGTGGTGAGAAATTAGCCTAGAAAAGAAAACTCTTTGATTATGATCCTAGTTTGCATATTGATTACTATATTTGTTAAGAACTTTTGGATCTTATGGAAAAAAGAAACTGGGATATACATTTCAGAAAATCTCATAGTAATTATTATCACTGAAGGAATTTCCAAGGGAAAAAGAGTCACTCCTCTTGTTAATCTGGAGAATAACACTGACATCTAGTCTCAAAAACCCCCTTTGAACAGACCATTTCCCTGCTTTTGTGGAGAATTCTGTTTTGTGGCTCTAAATGTTCATCTCATTCAGAAATTTGAGGTTTGATAATGAAGGAGCTGAGGTCTTGAGGAGCCTCCTTATGATCAAATTTGACTGCAATTAGTCTGTTCTCTATGAATTCAGATAGAATGGAAGCGTGATTATCTAACTTTACAGTTTAAAAAAGAATTCCTTCGACTCGCTTTCAGACAAGACAGAGTAACAGAGTTACCCCTCCAGCCTAAATCAATAAAAAAGTAGACAATATACGAAATAATTATATTCAAGGCACTGTACATCACAAAATGAAGCATAGTAATCCCAAAGAGACTGTGAGCCCACAGCTGCCCTCAGCTTATTGTTCTGAAAGAACTTCCAAGCCAAGATGCAGGAAAGGGGGACCTACGCAGAGCTCAGCAGACTCCTGATTTGAAGAGACTGAGCTGAGAGTCTGGGGGAGACCAAGGCAGTTAAAACTGTTAGGACGTAGAAACCGAAAGTAAAAGCCTGCACAAGAGAACATGGAGGTCAGCAGAGGGTCTGCCTTGAGAACTGAGGAATGTGCTTATCGTCACATTTATGTAAGGAAACTACCCAAGGCCAGGGAAAGAACCAAACTAAAGAATTCAATGGAAAAGTGGAAACCTCGGAATTGACAGGGCATTGGATAGATGACTCAGAAGGGTCTTGGGACCTGGTCCTACGTATAGAATCTCAAAAGAGTTTAAAAGGATCAAACTGCTTCAAGTCACCTAGCTGTATCCCAAAACGAAGCTCAATAATATTGTTAGGAAGACACGAATGTCCTGTACCTAATGAACAATGTAAAATTTACAATGCTGGTATTCATTCAAAAATTACCAGGCATCCAAAGAAGTAGAAAAATATGACCCATAAGGAGAAGAACAATCAATCAAAACCAACCCAGAAAAGATTCATATTATAATTAGCCAACAAGGACATTAAAAACAGCCATTATAACTATATTTCATATGTTCAAAAGCTTAGGGAGACACAGGACAGAAATAAGAATGACCCAAGTTAAACCTGGATACATAAAAACTACAGCATCTGAGGTGAATAAAAATTGGATGGAATTAATGGCAGATTAGCTATTTCAGAATAAAATATTAGGGAACTTTAAAGATATATTAGTAGAAAGTACCAAATGAAACAGAAAATAATAATAATAAATTTAAAAATAAACTGTGAAACAACTTTAAGCATCCTAATAAACATGTAATTTGGAGTCAAAGGCAGAGATTGTCAGATTAATGAAAAAGTGAGATACGGCCATATGCTACCTACAAGAAACACATATTTGTTTTATGCTACCTACAAGAAACACATATTTGTTTTAAAGATACAAATAGGTTAAAAGAATGGGAAAAGATATATCATGCTATACTAATCAAAAGAAAGCTGGAGACCAGGTGCTGTGGCTCACGCCTACAATCCCAGCACTTTGGGAGGCTGAGGCAGGTGGATCACCTGAGGTCAGGAGTTCAAGACCAGCCTGGCCAACATGGTAAAACCCCATCTCTACTAGTAATATAAAAATTAGCCAGGTGTGGTGGCACATGCCTCTAATCCCAACTACTCCGGAGGCTAAGGCAGGAGAATCACTTGAACCCAGAAGGTGGAGGTTTCAGTGAACTGAGAGCACACCATTGCACATCACTGCACTCCAGCCTGGGCATGATGAGTGAAACTCCATCTCCAAAAAAAAAAAAAAAAAGAAAAAAAGAAACGAAACTAAAGTGACTAGATTAGTATCAATAATATTCAAAGCAAAGTATATTACCAGTGGTAAAGGAGATCATTTCATAATGATGAAGAAATCAATTCATCAAGAGGACATAACAATAATAAAGTTTTATGCATCTAATAACAGAGCTTTAAAATACATGTAATGAAAGCTGATAGGCTGGGCATAATGGGTTCACATCTGTGATCCTAACACTTTGGGAGGCTGAGGCAGGAAGATCACTTTAGCCCAGGAGTTTGAGGCCAGCCTGGGCAACATAGTAAGACTCTGTCTCTACAAAAAAATAAATCTTTTTTTTTTTTTTTTTTTTTTTTGAGACAGAGTCTTACTCTGTCATCTAGGCTGGAGTGTAGTAGCACAATCTCAGCTCACTGCAACCTCTGCCTCCTGGGTTCAAGAGATTCTCCTGCCTCAGCCTCCTGAGCAGCTAGAATTATAGGCACCCACCATCACATCTGGCTAATTTTTGTATTTTTAGTAGAGATGGGGTTTCACTATGTTGGCTAGGCTGGTCTTGAACTCCTGACCTCAAGTGATCTGCCCACCTCAGCCTCCCAAAATGCTGGGATTACAGATGTGGGCCACCCCACCTGGTGTAAAAAATAAATCTTAAAAAATTATTTTAAAATACTTTAGATCTGGTGGCACATGCCTATAGTACCAGCTACTTGAGAGGCTGAGGTGAAAGGATAACTTGAACCCAGATCGAGGTGGCAGCGAGCCATGATCGTGTCACTGCACTCCACCCTAAGCAGCAGAATGAGATCTTGTCTCAAAAAAAAAGAAAAGAAAAGAAAACTGATAGAACTGCAAGGATAGACAAATCCATAACTACAGTCAGAGATTTTAATAGCCTCTCTCAGTAACTAACAGAACAAATGGAGATAAAATCAGTAAAATTAGAAAATACTTGAACACCACAAATAACCACCATGACCTAATCGTTTTTATGACATAATTGACACTCCACTCATCAACAGCAGGATTTACATTTTTTTTCAAGGGCACGATAGACTGTATTCTAGGCCATAAAATAAAAGGACTCAAATCATGTAAAATATATAATCTCTGACTACAGTAGAATTCAATTAGCAAGATCTGTGGAAAATTTCTCATTATTTGAAAATTAAGTAACACACTTCTAAATAATCCATGAGTCAGAGAATAAATCAAATGGAAAATTAAAAAGTATTTTGAACTGAACAAAAAAGACAACATATCAAAATTTGGGGGATGCTACAAAAGCATTACTTAGGGGGAAATTTACTGTTTTAAATGCTTAAATTAGAAAATACAAAAGGTATTATACCAATGACCTCAGTTTTTGCCTTAAGAAGCTAGAAAAAGAGAAGCAAATTAACCCAAAATAAACAGAAGAAATAAAATTATAACAAAGCAAGAATCAGTGAATAGAAAAACTATAGAGAAAATCAGTAAAACTAAAAGCTAGTTTTATGCAAAGATCAATAAAATCGATAGACAACAGACATCTAGCCAGACTGATCAGAAAAAAAAAAAAAAAAGCAAAAATTGCCAACATCAGGAATGAGAGGAGGAGAGGTGGAGCAAGATGGCCTAAAATCAGGTGAGTGGCCACAGTACCCAGCTTTAAAATCATGTCAAAGAAAGAGGCACTGAAGTAGGCAGGAAGGACAGTCTTGAATCACCTAGCCCCCCACCCCCCAGCTGATGAGACACCAGCTGGCAAAGCCAAGGGAATGCTCACACCACTCCTTCCCCCAACCCCAGGCAACTCAGCTCCCAGCCCTGGGAGAAACTCCTTCCTTATGCTTGAGGAGACGAGAGGGGGGCATAAAAGGGACTTTGTCTTGCAACTTGGATAACAGCTCAGCCATAGTAGAATAGGGCACCAAGTAAAGCCATAAGGCCCGTATTGCACACATGTCTCCCAGACAACATTTTTAGACATACCCTGGGCCAGAAGAGAACCCACTGCCTTGAAGGAAAGGATCCGGTCCTAGCAGGATTCATTACCTGCTGACTAAAGAGCCCATGGGCCCTGAATAACCAGCAGTGGTAGCCAGGCAGTACTCACCACCAGTCATGGGTGGCACGCAGAGCCATGCTGACTTCAGGTGTGATGCAGACACTCCTAGCTGCATCCTTCTGCCCGAGGAAAAGAGAGGGAATAATAAAGGGGACTTTGTTCTACAGCTTGGGTACCAGCTCAGCCACAGTGCAGTAGAATACCAGGTAGGCTTCTAGAGTTCTAGTTCCCGGCCTTGGCTCCTGGATAGTATTCTGGACCCACCCTGGGCAGGGGAGCCCACTGCCCTGAAGGGAGAGACTCAAGACTGGGCATTCACCACAAACTGACTGAAATGTCCTTGGGCCTTGAGGCAGCCAGGCAGTAGTTACTGTGGGCCTTGGGAGAAACCCAGGGCTATGCTGGTCTTGTGTCTGACCCAGCACAGTGCCCGTAGTGGTGACCAAGAGGTGCTTTTGTCAGTCCTCCCCCAGCTCCAGGCAGCTCAGTACAGAGAGAGGGGGGCTCTTTTTATTTGGAGGAAAGTAAGGGAAGAGAACAAGAGCTTCTGCCTGGCACTCCAGGTAATTCTCCCAGGTCTTACCCAAAGCCATCAAGATAGTACCTCTACAAGCCTTCAAGAGCCACAGCACCATTGGGCTTGGAGTGGCCCCTAATGCAGATATGGCTGCAGTGACCAAAGACTGAAATCACAACACCCAAGTCCCTTTGAATGCCTGGAAAGCCTTCCCAAGAAGGACAAGTACGAATAAGCTCATACTGGTAATACTACAATAAATATCCAACTCTTCGACGCCCAGATACCAAAGAACATCCACAAGCATCAAGGCCATGCAGTAAAACATGACTTCACCCAGTGAACTAAATAAGAGACCAGTGACCAATCCTGGAGAAACAGAAGTATGTGACCTTTCAGACAGAGAATTTTAAATAGCTGTTTGGAGGAAGCCCAGTGAAATTCAAGATAATACAGAGAAGGAATTCAAAATCTATCAGACAAATTTAACAAAGATATTGAAATAATTTAAAAGAAGTGGGCAGAAATTCTGGAGCTAAAAAATACAATCGACATACTCAAGAATGCATCACAGTCTTTTAATAGCAGAATTAATCAGAAGAAAGAATTAGTGAACTTGAAGACAGGCTACTCAAAAAGACATAGAGGAGACAAAAGAAAAAGTAATAAAAACCAGGATCTAGAAATAGCCTCAAAAGGACAAATCTGGCTGTAATCCCAGCACTTTGGGAGTCCAAAGTCGGTGGATCAGTTGAGGTCAGGAGTTCAAGACAAGCCTGGCCAACATGGTGAAACTCTATCTCTACTAAACTATAAAAATTAGCTGGGCATGGTGGCAGGTGCCTGTAATTCCAGCTACTTAGGAGGCTGAGGCAGGAGAGTCATTTGAACCAGGGAGGCAGAGATTGCAGTGAGCCGAGATGACACCACTGCATTCCAGCCTGAGCAACAAGAGTGGGACTCCATCTCCAAAAAAAAAAAGGTTAAATCTGAGAGTGAGAAAGATATAGGGGTAAAAAGTTTATTCAAAGGGATAATAACAGAAGTTCCCAAACCTAGAGAAAAATATCAATATCCAAATACGAGAATGTTATAGAACACCAAGTAGATTTAACTCAAAGAAGACAACCTTAAGGCATTTAATAATCAAACTCCCAAAGGTTTAAGGATAAAGAAAGGATCCTAAAAGCAGTGATGAAAAAGAAACAAGAAACATACAATGGAGCTCCAATACATCTGGCAGCAAAATTTTCAGTGGAAACCTTACAATCCAGGAGACAGTGGCATGACACATCTAAAGTCATAAAATGACTTTAAGGAAGTCATTTCTGATTGAAACAACTGAAGGAAAAAAAAACTGAAGGGAAAAAAAGATTATTCTAGAATAGAATATCCAACAAAAATACCCTTCAAACACAAAGGAGAAATAAAGACTTTCCTAGACAAACAAAAACTGAGTGACTTCATCAGCACCAGACCTGTCTTACAAGAAATGCCAAAGGCAGTCCTTCAGTCTGAAAGAAAAGGATATTAGTTAGCAATAAGAATGAGAGTGGCTAGTTCCTTATACAATCTATAGATGTTAAGCAAATAATAAGGAAATTTTATGAACAACTTTATGACAATAAATATGACCATTTAGATTAAATGGACCAATACCAAATCTCACCTAGGAAGAAGTAGACTAACTGAATAGATCAGAGACCTTGACTTTCTAGTTAAAAATCTTCCCACAAAGAAAACTTCAGCCCTAAATAGATTCACTGATGAGTTCTATATTTAAGGAAAAAATAACAGCCATTCTACACAAAGTCTTTCAGAAAAGTGAAGAAATACGTTTCAACTCATTATATGAGGTCATCATTACTCTGCTACTAAAACCAGACATATTATAATAAAAGTTCAGAACAATCTACCTATTGCATATATAAGCAAACATGCTAAACAAAATTTTAACAAACTGAATCCAACAATATATGAGAAGTACAATATATCATGACCAAATAGGATTTATCCTAGGAATGAAAGGTTGATTAAACAGTGAAAAATCAACTAATGTAATTCATCCTATTATGAAACATTTTTAAGAGTTTGATAAAAGTAAAAACCATGTGATCATTTTAATAGATGCAGAAAATGCACTGACAAAATCCAACATCCATTTCTAATAAAAACCCTTAACAAACTGGGAAAGGAAGGGAACTTTCTCAACTAGATAAAAAGGTCACCTAGAAAAACCTACAGCTCACATCATACTTAATGGTGAAAGACTTAATGTTTTTCCCAAGATCTGGAATAAGACAAGGATGTCTGCTCCCATCACTTCTATTAATCTTGTATTTGAAGATCTAGTCAGTGCAAAAAGGGAAGAATAAAAAATAGAAGACATCCAGATTGGAAAGAAATAAACTTGCCTTTATTAATAAACAACACTTGGTATGATTGTCAATGTAGACAATCTGTTGGAATCTATTAAAAAGCTACCAGTATTAGTAAATAAATTGAGCAAGATTTCGGTATATAAGTTCAATATTTAAACATTATTATCAGGCCAGGCGCAGTGGCTCGTGCCTGTAATCCCAGCACTTTCAGAGACTGAGGTGGGCAGACTGCTTGAGCCCAGGAGTCCGAGACCAGCCTGGGCAAGATGGCAAAACCCAGTCTCTACCAAAAGTACAAAAATTAGCTGGGCGTGGTGGCAGGTGCCTGTGGTCCCAGCAACTCATGAGGCTGAGGTGGGAGGATCGCTGAAGTGCCTCTACACTCCACTCCAGCCTGGGTGACAGAGTGTGATTGTCAAAAAATAAAAAAAAAATTATCATTTCTATTTACGGCAATAAACCAAAAAGTTTACATTTTTAAAAAAGATCATTTATAATAGTGCCAAACATAGGGAATATCCAGGAATAAATTTGAACATCTTGTTTATGAGTTGAAAACTAAAAATTTTTAACATGTCAGATCTCACCGAATTGTTCTATAGATTCAATGCAATTCCTTTCCAAATTCCAGCAGGGGTTCTTTTTTTTTTTTAGAAATTCACAAGCTGATTTTAAACTTCATATGGAAATGCAAAGGACCTAGAATAGCCAAAACAACTTGAAAAAGACACAGTTGAAAGGAAGGCTTACACCATCTAATTCCAAGACTTATTATAATTTCAAGACAATATGGTATTGGCATAAAGTAAACAAACAGACTAATGGCATAGAATAGAGGGTCCAGATATCAGCCAACGCATATGTGGACAACGATGTTCTGACAGTTGCAAAGACAATTCAGTAGGGAAAAAAAAAAACAGTCTTTTCAAAAAGTGGTGCTGGAACAACTGTATCTCCATAAGCTAAAATATTAAACTTAGATCCAATCCTCACACCATGTGCAAAAATTAACTCAAAATGGATCAGACACCTGCACACAAAACTTAAAACTGTAGAATTTTTAGAGGTCAACATAGCAGAAAATCTTCATAAACTTGAGTTAGACACGGATTTCTTAGCCATTATATCAAAATCATAGTCAATAAAAGAAAAAACCGATAAACTGCACTTCATCAAAGTTAAAAACTTCTGCTCTTTGAAAAACTGTTAAGAGAACAAAAGGACTACTGAGAGACTGAGAAAAAGTATTTGCAAAGCATCTATTTGATAAAGGATATATCAAGGAAAATTTAAGAACTCTCGCAACTCAAAAATAAGAAAACAATCCAATTCTCCAATTTTTTTAAATGGGCAAAGGATTTGAATAGACAGACACTTTACCAAAGAAGGTACGCAAAGGCAAACAAACACGTGAAAAAAATGCTCAACATCATCAGTAATTAGGAAAATGCAAGTTAAAATGACCGAGAGATACCACTATACACTTAGAATGGCTAACATTGAAAAGCGTGGCCATCAAGCGCTGGCAAGGATGTAGAGAAACTAAAACTCTCAAACACTCCTGGGAATGTAAAATGGTACAATCACTTCTAAAAATGATTTCTCAGAAAGTTAAAATACACCTACCATATGACCCAACCATTCTAGTTGTTGGTTTTCACCCAAGAGAACTAAAAGCATATGTCCACACAGAGATTTATACATGAATGTGTATATCGGCTTTATTTTAATAAGCAAAAACTGGAAACACTTCAAATATCCATTAACAGATGAATGAATAAACAAATGATGGCATATTCATAACATGGAATACTACTCAGCAATAAAAAGTAATGAACTATAAATACATGTTAATATAATAATACAAAACAATTATGCCAAGTGAAAAAAATCTATAGTATGATTTTATTCATATACAATTTAAGAAAATACAAATTAATCTGTAGTGACAGAAAGCAAATGAGTAGTCGCTGAGGGGGAGAAAATGGGAAGGGGCAGAAGAAAGGATTGACACACAGAGGCCAAAGGAACTTTTGCAGGTGGCAGATATGTTTATTGTGTTGATGGTGGTGATAATCCCACAGGTATCTAACTTATTGTATAATGTAAATATCTGCAGTTTATTATGTGCACAGTCTATTTCAATAAAACTGTCTTTTTTTAAAAAAATGCCTTATGTCAAATTAATAGGATAGGTTAAGGTAAGACAATGGTGCAGGCCATCAAGCATAGCTACATGGAAAGAAAAAATAAACCTGTCCTTGGAAGTATTATAAACAGAATGCAATTTCTTTCTTTTTTTTTTTTTTTTGTGAGACAGAGTCTTGCTCTGTTGCCCAGGCTGCTGGAGTTCAGTGGCGTGATCTCGGCTCACTGCAACCTCCACCTCCTGGGTCCAAGTGATTCTCCTCCCTCAGCCTCCCAAGTAGCTGGGACTACAGGCATGCACCACCACACCCAGCTAATTTTTATGTTTTTAGTAGAGATGGGGTTTCACCATATTGGTCAGGCCAGTCTTGAAACTCCTGACCTTGTGATCTGCCTGACTCGGCCTCCCAAAGTGCTGGGATTACAGGCATGAGTCACCGTGCCCGGTTAGGATGCAATTTCTTTATGAAGCTTTCCTTCCTGCCTACAGGAGATCCCTCTTCCTCCCTCCCTGGCATTCCATGGTGTTTCCTGCTTACCTGGTAGTCAGGGCTTGGTATCCTATTCCCAACATGAATCATCCTGGCAGTGACTTCTTCTCTTATCTTTTATCTCTCTTTTCTTCTTAATGGAACCCATTCTTAACTGATCTGTCAGTTTGAAAAAGAGACGATTTATGAATTCACAGAAAATTGTAAAACATGCGCGCACACGCACACACACACACACACACACACACACACACACACACACAAATGACCACTGAAAGCAGCTCATCATGTTATCTCTTTTAGCACTGTCCCCTTCAACTCTGGAGAGATTTGCATTTTGAAAGATGCAATTGCTTTTATCCGAAATAAATGTTATAGGTGGAACTTTAGGCAGCACCAAGGAAGTACTTCGGGGCATAGGGAATTTGCTGGCATCTACTTCATACTTTAAATCAATCTTTGTTTAAATAATAGTCCCTGTGTCCTCTTCCCATTGGTTAGAACAAATTTATTTAGAATCTGAAGAAAGGATAATTTAACAGCTTTGGCTACTTTTTTTTCCTCATAAATATACATGACTTTGCATTTTTAGTTTCCAGATGGGACTGGAATCTACAAGGTCAAAACACCAGAAGAAATGCTTCTCCAGCTTTTATAAAGCAAAAAGTTCTGGAAATCTCATCTCCTGAGGGTTGGTCCCAGGAGAATGCTAACCTAATTTTCAGACAGTGAATTAAGTCCTGGATATGAGTTCTATAAAGTGCCTGAAGTGTTTCTAAGACACTCCAAATTCTCAGAGGCCATGGGCCCAGAGAGAGGGATATAGCTCAAAGTTACCAATTTTACTTCTGGGACTTAAGCAACCAGTTTAATTTCTTTTTCTTTTTCTTTGAGGCAGGGTCTCACTCTGATGCCCAGACGGGAATGCAGTGGTGTGAACACAGCTTACTGCAGCCTCAACCTCCCAGGCTCAAGTGATCCTCCCATCTTAGCCTCCCAAGTAGCTGGGGCCACAGGTATATGCCGCCCTGCCTGACTGATTATTGTCATTATTTTGTAGAGACGGGGCCTTGTTGTGTTGCCCAGGCTAGAGTGCAATAGCACTATCGTAGCTCACTGCAGCCTCAACCTTCTTAGGCTCAAGCAATCCTCCTTCCTAAGCCTCCGCAGAAGCTGGGACTACAGGTACACACCACCAAGCCCAGCTAAGTTTTGGTGGTTTTTAGAGAGGGGGGTCACTCCCTGCTGCCCAGGCTGGTCTCAAACTCTTGGGCTCAAGCTATCCTCTCACCTTGACCTTCCAAAGTGTTGGGATTACAGATATGAATCATGGCACCTGGCCAGCAAACAGTTTAAATACATTTATCATAGGGCCGTTATGTGCCAAGTCCTTTGTTAGGCAATGGGAACACAGCTGTGAATGACTGTCACCCTCCCTGGCCTTAGTAAGTTTAGAGCTGGACAAGAAGACACACCTACAACAGCAGTACCCAGTGTGGTGTCAGAGATTGTCATGACCATGTATGGGTGGGGAGCATCAGAGAAGGCTTCCTGGATGAGGTAATATTTGAGACTTAAAAGATGACCAAGCAAAGAGAAAGAAGAGGGTTTCAAGCTTAGGGAGAAGGAGAACCCATATTGTATGTGAAAATCTTAGAGATGAACAGTACAAATGAGACAGACCAAGAGAGAAACTAATTCAAAATGTGGCTGAGGAGGTGAGCAGGAGCTAAATCTTGCAGGGTTTTATAAAACTGGTAAGAATTTTGTTTTGTTTTTGTTTCTGTTTTGAGATGGAGTCTCACTCTTGTCGCCCAGGCTAGGGTGCAGTGGCACGATCTCAGCTCACTGCAACCTCTGGCTCCCAGGTTCAAGCAATTCTCCTGCCTCAGCCTCCCGAGTAGCTGGGATTACAGCTGTGCATCACCATGCCTGGCTAATTTTTGTATTTTTAGTAGAGACAGGGTTTCACCATGTTGGTCAGGCTGGTCTTGAACTCCTGACCTCGTGATCTGCCCGCCGTGGCCTCCCAAAGTGCTGGGATTAGAGAAACGAGTCAGTTTTTAACCTAGGAACCATGACAAGATTGCAAAGATTTGAGTAATAAAGCATGGTGAACAGATGTGCATTTCAGATTCAGAATCCAGCAGTTTGCTTGAAGTCACTGTGTCACCATTTAGCTTTAATGCTTCAGAGTTGGGCCCCTGAGCTGTAATGCCTAGGCCCACACTCTGCCTCTCTTCTCTATTAGCTCTGCAACTAAGTTAACCTCTCTGAGCCTTAGTTTCTCATCTATGAAAGACAGCAATAGTACCATCTTCATAGGGCTGTTATGAGCATTAAGTCTGTTAGTACATTTTAAGTATTTGCAATTGTCCTTGTCATATATAAAAGACTCAAAAAACATCTCCATTATACTTAGGTAGCCCTTAAGAATCTCAAACATAGCATGTCTGCAACTGAGTTCTTTTTTAGCTGTCTCCATGTGAAAAATAAAAAAAGACACCTACTATTTATAGAGCCAGAATCCCAAATAATCGCACTGTTGAAATAATTCCAAAGGCAATAGAACAAAGAAAATAATAAAGATAAACCATAAACTGATGAAATTGTGTATAGAATTAAAACCAGAAGCTGACTTCTTAAAGGCTCATAAAATTAAAAAATCTCTTGAAAGATTCCTAGGAAAAGAAATAAAATGCAAAATAAACAATATAGGTGACGGGGATGGAGGCAGCAAATCACACTGCCATGTGTGTACCTATGCAACAATCTTGCATGTTCTTCACATGTACCCCAAAACCTAAAATGCAATAAAAAATAAAAATAAAAAAAAGAATAAAAAAGAAATAATCTAGATGATGCAGTCATTTAAAAGCTAATGAGGATATTATAAATAACTTTGTACCAATACATTTGAAAATTTAGATGAGTAAATATTTAGACAAATATAACACCAAAACTGACTCAGGAAGAAATAAAAAATATAAATGTCCCAAAACCATTCAGGAAATTTAATCCATTTCTTTTAAATACCACAAAGAAAACTTGAGCTCCATATGGCTTCCTAGCTTTTAATATTTATTTATTCTACCAAATAAATTTAAATATAAATTGAAAAACTGGCCAGGCATGGTGGCTCACACCTGTAATCCCAACACTTTGGGAGGCTGAGGCAGGCAGATCATCTGAGGTCAGGAGTTTGAGACAGGTTGACCAACATGGTGAAACCCCATCTCTACTACAAATACAAGAATTAGTCTGGTGTGGTGGTACACACCTGTAATTCCAGCTACTAAGGAGGCTGAGGCAGGAGAATTGCTTGAATCTAGGAGGCAGAAGTTGCAGTGAGCCAAGCTCATACCACCGCACTCCATCCTGGGTAACAGAGAGAGATGCCATCTCAAAAAAAAAAAAAAAAAAGAAAGAAAGAAAAGAAAGAAAGGACAACAATCTTATGCAAGCTATAGCCAAGTATAGAAAAAAGGGAACATTCCCCTATTTGTAATGTAAGGCTAATATAATCTTAATACCAGACAGGGAAAATACAAGAAAATGAAAGTATAAGGCAGTCTCTCTCATGAACAAAGATAAAAAATAAACAAAATATTAGAAAAATCAAATCCAGGATAGTATAAAGATGAGACTACCACATAAACTAAGTTTGGTTTTATCCTAAGAATGCAATTCTGGGTTGACACTTCTTTTCTTTCAGCACTTTAACAACGTTGTTCTACTTCTTCCTTGTGCTTATGTTCTCTGCCGAAAAATAGCACTCTAAGTAATGTGCTGTTTTCTTAACTGCGTTTAAGATTTTTCTCCCTTGTCTTCAGTTCTCAGCAGTTTGATTATGACATATTTGGACATAGATTTCTTTCATTTTGTTTGAGGTTAACTGAGCTTCTTGAATCTGAAGTTTACGTCTTTGGACAAATTTAAGAAGTTTTCAGATACTATTTTTTCAATTTTTTTCTGCATTATACTTCTTATATTCTAGAACTCTGATGCCACAAATGTTAGACCTTTTAGTGTTGTCCCACAGGGACATGAGGATCTCGTTCATTTTTTCTATATATAGTTTATATTGGATAACATACTTCTGTATCTGCACGTTCACTGATTTTTACCTTTGTCATCTTAAGTCTACTGTTAAATCCACCCAGTGAATTTTTTATTTCAATTATATTTTTTAGTTCTAAAATATCAATTTTAAAAATAAATATTTTTTATTGATTGCTGAGATATTCTATCTTTCCATTCATTAAAAGAATGTTTGCCCTTAGTCCTTGGAGCATATAATATGATCCAAGAAGTAATAGCTACTTTAAAGTTCTTGTCAGATAATTTCAACATCTGTGTCATGTTTGAATTAGTGTCTGCTGATTGTCTTTTGCCATAGAAATTGAGATTTATCTGATTGGTTTTGTTTGTTTGTTTGGATACAGGCTCTTGCTCTGTGTCCCAGGATGAGTGCAGTGGCACAATCACAGCTCACTGCAGCCTTGACCTCCCGGGCTCCAGTGATCCACCTCAGCCTCCCGAGTAGCTGGGACCACAGGCATGAGCCAACATGCCTAGCTAATTTTTGTATTGCCTGATTGTTAGTATACCAAATAATTGTTTATTGCATTCTAGACATTTTGTTTATTATGTTATCAGACACCAAGTCTTGTTTAAATCCCATGGAAAAAATTTTTTATTTTTGCTTTGCCAAGCAATAGACCCCTTTGGCTTTAGGCCTCAAGTTCTGACTGTCTTTATGTGGGATGTAATTCCAGTGTCAGTTCTATTTCCAAATCCTTTCCTGCGCTGTTCATACCTATCTGACATGTGTGCCACTCAGTGACCAGTCTGAGACTTGGGTGGTGGCCTATCCAGTAGTTCACTTCTCAAGTCTGTGGTATGCTGTTTGGGGACAGGTCTACATATGTACAACTTGGGGGTGAACCCAGGAGCTTTATGGGGTTTCTTTCCCAAGCAGGAGCTCTTGTGATATCTCTGATACTGTCTGGCTCCCTGGGGTTCCCCTTTATGGTCTTCTGACCAGAAAGCTGGGGCTTTTTATTCTACTCTGCTGAATATTTCCCACAACTGAGTCTATGACAGAGACCAAGTGGTAGAAAGATGGAGGCAAAAAGCAAAATAGAGGTTTACCTTACACTTCTTAGACCACAGCCCCACTAGTCTGAGAGGAAAGATTCCCCCCTCAGAGTTTTAGGTGTTTGCATGTCTCTACTACCCTATACTGCTGTTACCATTGCAGGATTGTCTTGGGCCCAGGATGCAACAGAAAGGAGAAAACAAAGAAAAATGGGGGTGGGTTTCAATACATTAGGAATCCCCATTCTTACTCTTCAAGCCAATACTAGAGTGCCTCTCCGAAAGCTTGTTCTCATGTCTGGCTGCCCACTTACGGTTTGGGCTGCCTTGAGTAGTCTAGGCTGGGGGATAAGACAGGTAAAAGAGCGGGATCAAGTCATCACTGATTATGTGATACTTTGAATTCTCATCTTTTTCTCTAATCTACCTGCTGTCATTCACTTTCAGAGTCCTCAAACATCAGTTTCAAGTATTCCGTGCAAGTTTTAAAGTGGCATTGTGTCTACTCCATCTTACCTAGAACTGGAACTCTGGCTCCTTCCACTTGCTCGTTACCATTCTCAGTGATCCAAAATCACTTCCAGCATTCTAGTGTGTCTGTATTTCAGCCAGCAAGAAGGAGGAAGAGATAAAGAAGGCAACCCTTCCATTTAAGAACACTTCCTAGAAATCTCACATAACGTTCCCACTTATTTCTTACACATCAGAATTTCATCAAAAGGCCTCAACAAACTGCAGAGCAGGCTTTATTTCAGTTAATTATTTGCCCAGTTAAGAAATGTTGGTTGCATTGACAAGAAAGAAGAGAGTCAATATATAGGGGAATAGGTAGTAGCTGCTGTCACAGGTTTCTGGGTTTTTTTGTTTTGTTTATTATTTTTGAAACAGAGACTCACTCTGTTGCCCAGGCTGGAGTGCAGTGGTATGATCTCAACTCACTGCAACCTCTGCCTCTTGGGTTCAAGCGATTCTCCTGCCTCAGCCTCCCGAGTAACTGGGACTACAGATGCCCACCACCATGCCCGGCAATTTTTGTATTTTTAGTAGAGATGAGGTTTCACCAAGTTGGCCAGGCTGGTCTTGAACTCCTGACCTCAGGTGATCCATCTGCCTCAGCCTCACAAAGTCCTGGGATTGCAGGGTTTCTGGTTTTAGATCTTTCCAATTTCTTGCTCTAATCCTCACCCCTTAAAAATATCCAAAGTGTGTCTAGAATTGAAATGAACCTAAATATATTATAGAAGGTGGATAATGATTGTAGAACAATGCAGGCTGCTCTGCATTTTCCACTGGTCTCCCTGCAGTATCCTGTGATGGACTTCAAGGCAGATGATATTTGTGAAGCAGAGAATAGGAATTTTTTCTTTTTGGAGACAGAGTCTCACTCTGTCACCAGGCTGGAATGCAGTGGCATGATCTCAACTCACTGCAACCTCTGCCTCCAGGGTTCAAGTAATTCTCCTGCCTCAGCCTCCCTAGTAGCTGGGACTACAGGTGCATGCCACTACACCCAGATAATTTTTGTATTTGTAGTAGAGACGGGATTTCACCGTGTTGGCCAGGATGGTCTTGATCTCTTGACCTTGTGATCCACCCTCCTTGGCCTCCCAAAGTGCTGGGATTACAGGCATGAGCCACCATGCCCAGTTGAGACTAGGAATATTTTTACCACCTTCTCAACTATCCCGCGAAGGCTTTAATCCATCAGCAGATCTCCAAATTGCATACAAGTTTGATTAGAGGAGCATGGCATAGGCTGGCTCTTTGAACCCTCTCTTTCTTTTATATTTCCTTGCAGCCTCTCTCTCTCTCCCTGGTTTTCTACCTTCTGAGACCCTCAACCTGGGATAATTAGCCAGACTTTTGGCATTCAGCTGACTCTGAGGAGACTTGGGAAGAAGATTGCAGTTACTCTTATTTTTTTTTATTTTTCAATGAGTAAGAGGCCATTAAGATCAAAGAAAGGAATTGACAGGAAGAAATACAGTGTACAAGAAGAATAATTGAAAAACACAGGGAAAAAAGAGACTATGAGAAAGATTAAACTACTTATTTAAGCAGATATTCCCTCTAAAATATCTATATTTCTGCCTCAAGCAACCATGTATGAGGTTGTGTGTGTGTATATGTGCAATTTTTTCAGGAAAATTTAAAATGACAGTATGTAGGCAGTGCAGTGTGTCTTATTAATTGTTAGAAGTACCATCACGTTAAGTTTGGCACTGGACTAGTTCTGGCCTGCTTCGGTGAGATCTTTTATAGTCTACTATTGCCAACCTGTTCTTAACTAGGTGCCTGTGACAAACCTATCCTCACACTTCCCTCCTTTTCCCATAATCTGATATGCACGTTAGAGTTAGATAAAGATTCAAATCTGAGTTCTTTCACTTGTTAGCCCCTAGGAAATACTCAATGGGCATTTATTAAGGGTAGAACTATGTTTGGGGTGGCAAGTGATACAATTTCTCAGAGCCTCACTTTCTTCAATAGACAATGGGGATGATTAAATCCTTCTTTCAGGATTTTTATGAGAATTAAATACTATATAATATATAAGTGACTTAATATTCAGAAACAATAAGGATGATCACCCCTACCTTTCCGAGCCTCCCCCAGACCTGTCTAGAGTGAGTTTCTAGAATCAGCCTCCAATTCTATAGCAGCCTCCAATGAGATCCAGACCTTTTGCATGTGATTTGCTGCCTAGAGGTCAGAGCGGCCACAAGCTTCCCTTCCCCTTCAAAGCTGCCAGGGGAATTACTGACTACAGATGAATATGCTCTGGCCAGTTCATCTCCTGCAGCCCTGAGACCTCTGCTTCACAGTCCATTTCCTCATAATTTTTTGCTTGCAAATGCAAGACAATTCTGCATGCTAATTGCTAAGGCCCCTGCACTTTAAGTTAATTGAGTTAATAACTGAGACTGAGGTTCACTTCATCAATCTTGTTGTTTATCCATGGTTCTAAGTACATTAAAAATGTGATTTCCTCTGCTCTTCAAGGCCTTCGAGGGTTTCATTTTTTTTAAAACAGGCTTAACAGTAAAGTATGAGGGTTTAATTACACCCACTGTTTTGTTTCCCTTTTCCCCTAGCGTTCCCTTATTTGTGCGGGTGTGTGTGGTTTTTGTGTTTTGTTTACTCGTTGTTTGCTACCTTTTCCCACTCTCATACTAACGGCTACCCCCAAGCATTTGAAAGACTTTGCACTTCCTTGAACCCAAGATTTCAGCAACATAAGCGTGAATCTCATTCACTTACTATAGGATTAGCCCCTGGAAGGTTAAAGGGCTCTCCTGGAATCCAGGCAAGGAGGCAGCCTCAACCACGTGGTGGCCCTTCTAGTGTGAAACAATCTCCTTATATTGAGTCAAAGTCTTCCTTCCTATAATTTGAGCCCATGGGTCCTAGTTTTTCCCACAGTGACAAAACTACCTCTTATAAAATGGCATTTCCCACCATTTTCTTAAAAAAGAACTACCTGGGTGCTTGTTAAAAAAGCAGAACAAACAAAATATTCTCTAGTACTACGTCATGCCCAACAAATCAAATACAGGGAAAGGCCTGGGATTCCTTTTTTTTTCTTCTTTTTTTCTTTTGAGATGGAGTCTCACTCTGTCGCCCAGGCTGGAGTGCAGTGGCGCAATCTCGGCTCACTGCAACTTCTGCCTCCAGGGTTCAAGTGATCCGCCTGCCCCAGCCTCCCAAGTAGCTGCGATTACAGGCACCTGCCACCATGCCGGACTAATTTTTTTTGTATTTTCAGTAGAGATAGGATTTCACCGTGTTGGCCAACCTGGTCTCAAACTCCTCACCTCAAGTGATCCACCCACCTCGACCTCCCAAAGTGCTGGGATTACAGGCATGAGCCACCGTGCCCAGCCAGGATTCCATATTTTTAACAAGCTTCTCAGATGATTCTTGTGGTAAAAATGCTTTTCTGCCAGATTAGTCTTCCTACATTTGAAGGCTATTACTATCCATACCCAAACTTTTTCTTTTCCAAAATAAAATATTTCTTGTTCCTATATCCAACCCTTCCAAGAAATGGTCTCCAGATTATTTTCCAACCTATTCGTTTTCCACTGTAAACAACAGATCCTATCAAGTTCCCTGCTGAAATATGACTCCCATGTGTGAAAACAATCTTCGTTTACTCATTCATTAACGTACTCATTGTTTTAACACACATCTCTTAGTACCTATTATAGACAGGCATTGTGTTAGGTATTGAAGTTAAAGAAAGAGGAACATAATCACTATTCCTGCACTGTACTTCTAAAACTGGAAAGAAAGAGAGAAAGAGAGAGAGAGAGAGAGAGAAAGGAAGAAAGAAGGAAAGAAAAAGAGAGAGGAGAGGGAGAGAGGAAGGGAGAGAAGAAAGAATGGAAGAAGAAAGGGAGGGAGGGAGGCAAGGAGGGAGGGAGGAATCTGGAAAGAAAGGAAGAAATATAGGAAAGGGGGAGAGAAGGAGGAAAGAAGGAAAAGAGAAACATAAATAAATTTTAGGTGCTGTGAAAGAAGCAAGGAAGAGGCCAGGGAAGGCATCCAGAAAATATGTTATTTAAGCTCAGTCCTATAAAATGAGAAGGACCTAATAATGTAAAGAATCCTGGGACTAGAGCTGGCAGGACAAAAGGAGTGTTTAACAGACAAAGACCCTACAGTGGGCAGGAACCATATTCTAAAGGCCACAAGAAAGCCACTGCGGCTGGAGCATGTTGTACATGAGACAGATTTAAGATGAGGCTGGAGAGATAAACAGAGACTTGACCATCACAGGAGACTTAATAGTACTGGGAAGAAATTTTCATTTTATTTTATATGAAGTATGAAGTCACCAAAGGATTTTAAGCTGGGAATGACATGATCTGGGTTTTATTTTAAGAAGGTCATTCTTGGCCAGGCACAGTGGCTCATCCTGTAATCCCAGCACTTTAGGAGACCAAGGCGGGTAGATCACCTGAGGTCAGGAGTTTGAGACCAGCAAGATGGTGAAACCCTGTCTCTACTAAAAAATACAAAAAATTAGCCAGGTGTGATGGCACACACCTGTAGTCCCAGCTACACAAGAGGCTGAAGCAGGAGAATTGCTTGAACCCAGGAGGCACAGGTTGCAGTGAGCCAAGATCATGCCATTGCATTCCAGCCTGGGTGACAGAGCAAGACTCTGTCTCAAAAAAGAAAAAGAAAAAGAAAAAAAAACAAACTAACAGAATATTGATATAAGGATACCAAAAGGAAAAAAAAAAGATGAAAAAAAGTAGTAAAACTTACCAACAGGTAAAATCACTATTGGAAAATGGTACCATGAGATACATGGAAATCATGAGAAAATATTTTATTAAGGATTAAAATAGCTAATAAAATAATTGCTTCTACAAAGGAAAAGAACAGGAGGCTGAGGCAGGAGGATCACCTGAGCCCAAAAGTTCGGTACCAGCCTGAGAAACATAGCAAAGCCCCATCTCTACAAAAATAAAAATAAAAAATTAGCAGGGCATGATAATACACACCTGTAATCCCAGGTACTCAGGAGGCTGAGGTGGGAGAATTGCTTGAGCCCAGAATGGCAAGGCTGCAGTGAACCAAGATCACACCACTGTACTCCAACCTGGGTGACAGAGTGAAACTCTGTCAAAAAAAGAAGGAAGAAAGGAAGGAAGGGAGGAAGGGAGGGAGGGAGGAAGGAAAGGGAAGGAAAGGGAAGGAAGAAAGAGGGAACAAATATAAGAAATAAACTCAGATATGGCAAGACTTCAGGGGGAGATAAAATTTGAGCTGGTGAAACTTGAGAAAATATCAGTGAGAAAAAAGCAAAATTTGAAAGGAACACAGGAAACAGGCATTTTAGAAAATTATAATAGGGGAAAGGACTCCCTGTTCAATAAATAGCGCTGAGATAACTGACCAGCCATATGCAGAAGATTACAAATGGGCCCCTTCCTTATACCATATACAAAAATCAAGTGAAGATGGATTAAAGACTTAAATGTAAATCCCCAAACTATAAAAATCCTAGAAGAAAATCTAGGCAATACCATTCTGGACATAGATATGGGCAAATATTTCATGATGAAGACACCAAAAGTGTCTTCACAACAAAAGCAAAATTTGACAAATGGCATCTAAATTTAAGAGCTTCTGCACAGCAAAATAAACTATCAACAGAGTAATCAAACAACCTACAGAATGGGGGGAAATATTTGCAAACTAAGCATCAGACAAAGGCCTAATATCCAACATCTATAAGAAACTTAAACAAATATGCAAGAAAATAAAACCATTAAAAAGTAGGCAAAGAACATGAAGAGACACTTTTCCAAAGAAAGCATACATACAACCAACAAACATATGAAAAAAAGCTCAATATCACTGATCGTTAGAGAAATATAAATCAGAACCACAATAAGATACTATCTTAAACCAGTCAGAATAGCTAGTTAAAAGCCAAAAAATAGCAGATGCTGGCAAAGCTGCGGAGAAAAGGGAATGCTTTTCACTACTTTATTCATTTTTGAAATGAATGAAGAACTAAGGGCATTAAATAAAATTATAATTATAAATTATTTTTTCTGAACAAAACAAAAATACCTTTCTAAATGTCAGAAGTACCAGAGAACTAATGCAAAGGAAAAAAAAAAAAAACAGCAAAAAGACTTCTCTAAATACAGAAACTATTACATAAATTAGAATATCAGAACTAAACCCAACATATCTGTCACATCTAAAACAAAATGATGTTCAGACTGGATCACTAAACAAAATCTACCTAAATGCAACAATCAGAATACACACCTGAAAAGAATACATGTAGCAAGGTTGGAAATGGAAGTCTGTGCTGAGATATACTAAGTAGATGCAAACAAACAAAAAAAGCAGATGTCATCATCTTAAATACAACGTAAGCTAGAATAAGAACCAGAAAAGCATTAAGTAGAGCAAAGAATAAATAAGACACAGAATACCTAAATAATTGATAAGGTACATTTGAATTAAAATACATCAAATTGTGTATCCTAAAAATTAAGTACCTATGGTACTTTCACAAAAATTGATCATATATTAAGTCCACAAAGGAAACCTCAACAAATTCCACATTAGTATTAACCAAAAAAAGCCAAATTCTGTAAAATATTTGAAGAGGTTTATTCTTTTTTTTTTTTTTTTCCCCGTTGAGACAGGGCCTCACTCTGTCACCCAGGCTGAAGTGCAGTGGCATGATCATGGACCACTGCAGCCTCAAACTCCCAGGCTCAAGTGGTCCTCCCACCTCAGTCTCCTGAGTAGCTGGGACTACAAGCACATGCCACCATGCCCAGATAATTTCTGTGTTTTTTTTGTAGAGACGGCGTTTCGCCATGTTACCCAGGCTGGCCTTGAACTCCTGAGCTCAAGCCATCCGCCTGACTCTGCCTCCCAAAGTGCTGGGATTACAGGTGTGAGCCACCTCATCCAGCCTGAAAAGGTTTATTTTGAACCAACTATGAGTGACCATGGCCCAGGGCACAGCCTCAAGAGGTTCTGAGAACATGTGCCCAAGGTGGTCAGGTTACAGCTTAGTTTTATAAATTTTAGGGAGACCAAAGTTACAGGAAAAAACATAAATCAATAAAATCAATATATGTAAAGTATACATTCATTCAGCCAGGAAAGGGGGCATCTTGAAGCTGTGGGACTTATAGGTCATAAGTAAATGGAGTTGAAAATTTTTCTGATTGGCAATTGGTAGAAAGAGTTAAGATTTGCCTAGGCTGGGCGCAGTGGCTCACGCCTATAATCTCAGCACTTTGGGAGGCCAAGGCAGGCGGATAACCTGAGGTTGGGAGTTTGAGACCAGCCTGACCAACATGGAGAAACCCTGTCTCTACTAAAAACACAAAATTAGCTGGGCTGGTGGCACATGCCTGTAATCCCAGCTACTCGGGAAGCTGAGGCAGGAGAATTGCTTGGACCCAGGAGACGGAGGTTGTGGTAAGCTGAGATCATGCCATTGCACTCTAGCCTAGGCGACAAGAGAGAAACTTCATCTCAAAATTAAAAAAAAAAAAATTGCCTAAAGAGTTGAAGTCAGCAGAAATAAACGCTTGAGTTGTGGCAGCCAAGGTTCTTTTTACGTAAATGAAGCCACCACATTGCAAGCCACAGAGAGAATAGATGGTAAATGTCTCTTTTCAGACTTTAAAAAGCATCAGACTCTCTGGAAAAAATCTAGTAAGCGAAAGAAACACTCTACAGAATGCAAATTTCCCCCACAAGAGATGGCTTTTCAGGGCCATTCCAAAATATGTCAAAGAAATATATTTTGGGGTAAAATACTTCGATGTCCTTCAGGGCCTGTTATCTGTCATGTGATGCTATACCAGAGTCAGGTTGGAATCTGGTATCTTATTGCTACAAAGAGTCTGTTTTGTCAGTCTTATGATCTCTAATGTCAGTGCTAGTCAGTTGTGCCGAAACTCCAAAAGGGAGGAGGGTATAACAAGGCATAGTCAACCTCCTTTTATGGTCTGAACTAATTTGTCAAATTTCTTTGAGATCCCCTTATCCAAGAGAGTGGGGTCTGTTCAGTTGGTTGGGTGGTGGGATAAGATGGTTTGGATCTGTGTTCCCAACAAATGTCACGTTGAGATGTAACTCCCACCTCCTGGTGGAAGGCGTTTGTATTATGGGAGCATATTCCTCATGAATGGCTTAGCCTATCCTCTCGGTAATGAGTTAGGGAGTTCTCATGAGATCTGATTGTTTAAAAGCATGTGGCACCTTTCCCTATCCCTTGTTCCTGTTTTCGCCATGTGAAGTGCCTGCTCCTGCTTCACTTCCCACCGTGAGTAAAAGCTCCCTGAGGCCTCCTCAGATGCTGGTGCCATGCTTCCTGTAAAGCCTGCAGAACCATGAGCCAATTAATACTCTTTTCTTTATAAATTACCCAGCCTCAGGTATTTATTTATAGCAATGTGAGAACAGTCTAATATAGAAGATTGGTACCAGCAGTAGGGTGACCCACACCTCAATTCCTGAAGGATCTGGGCCATTTGTAGTCCTGCCTGGATTGGGTTGTTGTGGAGTGGGCCACAGATCCAAACCATATCAGGGGCTTAGAATTTTATTTTCAGTTTACACTAGAAACAGTACATATAACATTTTCTAGTCAAAGGCAATAAAATTAGAAATTAATAACAATCAGAAAACAGAAAGTTTCTTCCACCTGCAAATTTTTTAAAACTCTTAAACAACTTAAGAGGTTTAAGGCCTAAAAAAATACAAACAAAAACTGCAGACTTTCTAGAAAAAAAATAACCAAGATGTGTCAGAACCTATGAAATACAGCTAAAGTCATATTCAGAGGAAAATAAATCACCTTAAAAATGGTTCTAAAAATAAACATGAAAGAAAAAAGAACATATGAATTAGGCATCTGACTCAAAAAGTAAGTAAATAAACAACATAAATGGAAAGAAAACAGAAGAAATAAATACAAGTAAAAGCAATAAAATCAAACATCTTTTCTCTATAAATTACCCCAGTCTCAGGTATTTCTTTTTTTCTTTCTTTTTTTTTTGAGATGGAGTCTTGCTCTGTCACCAAGCCTGGAGTGCAGTGTCACAATCTTGGCTCATTGCAACCTCTGCCTCCTGGGTTCAAACAATTCTGCCCTCAGCCTCCTGAGTAGCTGGGATTACAGGCAAATGCCACCACGCCCACCTAATTTTTGTATTTTTAGTAGAGACAGGGTTTCACCATGTTGGTCGGGATGGTCTCGAACTCCTGACCTCGTGATCTGCCTGCCTCGGCCTCTCAAAGTGCTGGGATTACGAGTGTGAGCCACCGTGCCCAGCCAGGTATTTCTTTATGGCAGTGCCCAAGATGGACTAATACACTGTATACGCTTCCCCCTCCATCCCATAGCTCAGGATATTGTCTAAGCTTCAACCGCTTGACCCTTCTTCTAGTCTCCTATTTTATGGGACTCCCCAGCATGTGCACATAATTAAATACAATTTTCTCCTGTTGAACCGTTTTATGTTCATTAATTCATAGCCCAGCCGAGGCACCAAGAAGGGTGGAGGGAAGCTGATTTTCATTCTCCTATGCTGTGCTGCAGGTAGCCCCTCACTCAAAGTTGCACCCCTTTCTGGAGTGGTGTGTTTCCACTAGCTGTTCAAAGCAGGAACAGAAGCCTAGACATCCCAGACTAATGGGAAACAACAGTGAAGGACTATTCTAGTTCCAGAGCTGCCCATGGGGTCACCAGAGGTTTACTGGAACGGCATCACAGCAAAACCTCTCCTTCTGTTCTCTCCTACTTCCTTCCCTCCCTTTCACAGGTGTTCATTCCAGCGGCATTGCTGATAAATGCTTGTACACTCAGCTCCCTCTCACAGTCCTCCCCCAGGGAACCCAACATGCAACAAACCACTAACTAGCCAGTGAGGAAAGAAAAGACTAAAGTACATACACACAGAATAACCAATTGTAGGATCATAGCCATAGACACAGAGGTAATTAAGAAAACTACAACTTATTAATATGAAGGAAATGAACAATTTTCTAGGAAAATATAACAATAAAACTAACTCAGAAGAAAGAGCAAAATCAAGACAGATCTAGTCGATAGGAAAAAGAGCAAGTTGTGGGAGCTGACCCCAAAAAGGAGCATCAAAAAGCTGAGGAATTCTATCAGACTCTCAAAGAACAGAATTCTAATAGTGCAAACTGTTTCAGAGCATGAAGAAATGAGGCAAGTTTTCAAATTCTTTCCATAAAGCCAATATAATAATTTTTTAAAAATCTGTCCAAGTGTATACAAAACCAACCAACTGTAAATCAGTCTCATATAAGGACATCAATTCTAAATCCAACAACTCATTTAAAACTAATACATAGCTGGGTGTAGTGGCTCACTCCTGTAATCCCAGCACTTTGGGAGGGCGAGGTGGGCAGATCACTTGAGGTCAGGAGTTTGAGACCAGCCTAGCAAACATGGTGAAACCCCATCTCTACTAAATAAACAAAAATTAGCCAGGTGTGGTGGCATGCACCTGTAGTCCTAGCTACCTGGGAGGCTGAGGCAGGAGAATCACTTGAACCCAGGAAGCCAAGATTGCACCACTGCACTCGAGCCCGGGTGACAGAGTGAAACTCTGTCTCAAAAAATAAATAAATAAAATTTTAAAATAAAAAATAAAATGAATACATCATGACCAAGTGGGATTTATTCCTGGAATGCTCAGACTATTCAATATTAGGAAAGCTATTAACATAATTTATCTTATTAATAGCTCTAAAGAGAAAATCATATAATCATGTTCACAGATGCTGAAACAGCATTTGACAAAACCAATAAGCCAATCTTCATAAAAACACACAGTAAAGTAGGCGTATATGGATATATTTCATCCCTGAAAATCCACTGCTTATAATAAAAGAGTTCAGTACTCTGGTTGGATACAAAGTAAGTATACAAAACCTGTAGTTTTCATATATATAAACAACAACCAGTTAGCAGGTACAGTAGAATTTTTTTATATTTAAGTAGCAACATAAAAGATAAAATACTAGTTAGGCACAGTAGCTCACACCTGTAATTCCAGCACTTTGGGAGGCAGAGGCAAGCGGATCACCTGAGGTCAGGAGTTCAAGACCAGCCTGGCCAACATGGCAAAACGCTGTCTTTACTAAAAATACAAAAATTAGCCAGGAATGGTGGTGCATGCCTATACTCCCAGCTACTCAGGAGGCTGAGGCAGAAGAATCACTTGAACCTGGAAAGTGGAGGTTCCAGTGAGCCAAGATGGTGCCACTGCACTCCAGCCTGGGTGACAGAGTGAGACTCCCTCTCAAAAAAATAAAAAATGAAAAGATAAAGATACTAGCAATGAGTTTAACAAAAAGTGGGATATAGAGAAAATGTTTAAACATCACTAAATGACCCAAAAGAAGACTTGATCAAACAGCAGAAGTAAGTGGATCTGCTGGGCAGCTTTCGCCCTAATCCAGGGGATGTGCTGTACCCAGTACTAAGAACCATGAGGCTTTCCCTTCCCATGATTTCGAACTTTGTCCGGCTTTGTTCAGTAAATTATCTGGGGATTGCCAGGGTGCTTCAGAGGTCAAGCTAGAAGGGGGCCTTGCCTTTTCTAAATAGCACTTGACTGAAGACCCCAAAGCAGAAAGCCAGGCTGGTGCTCCCTCAGCTCTACAGGTGTCAGAGGAGAATAATCAGGCCCTGAGCGCTAAGCAGAAACCCCGTCACTGTGCCAGGCTTAGCAAGGAAGGGAAAGGGGCCTCGGAGGAGCAGCAGGAGCAGGGATGAGGAAGGGGAAGCCTGTTGGCACCAGTGGGTCAGAGGCCAGGCCAGCCTGGAGGCCCACACTGTATCAAATGGGGATAGTAAGAGTGCCTTCCACATGGGAGGCACAGAAGATTAACAAGATAATACATTAAAGTGCTTAAAACAGTGCCTGGCCGTTCAAAGTATTTACTATCATTATCAATCACAGATGTAGACAGTAGGGGTAGGGAAGTTAAGTAACCTAATAGGTCGTCTGCTGATCAAAACCTCTTCTGGTCAGCCACTGGGGGTGCCTCTTGGAGACTGAGGACCCATGTCCCCTGCCTGGGGGGTTTCCTCTGTGGGAGGGACACTAGGGGGTGGGTGCCTCTTGGGAGCACACATTAGAGAAACCACGTGTATCTCCTCCAGGTCCACACAATGTACAGTCAACCACTGCTGGCTCAAACAGGCCAGAAACCTTAACTCTGGTCCAGCTGATCTACCTGTGAGTGAGCTGGGATTGGGTAGTCAACTGCATGGACTTCCTGATTTTTTTTGAGGTTTAGACCCACCCAGCCTCCATCCCTGGACATGGCTGCAGGAATATGCCTGATGGACATCTCAAACATAAAGCAGCCAAAACAGAACGTTGATCTGCCTTCCTTCCCAAGCCTATTATTCCCACGTGGCTCCCCTACACAGACAATGGTGTTTCCATTCATCCAGCTGCTTGGGCCAAAAAACTGGGAATCTTCAGCTCTCTTTCAGTGCCCACAACCCATCTGATGGCAAAAGCCAAATGGCTTTTACTTCAAAGTGTATCCTGAACTCAACCTCCTCATCCCTTTCACCTCTCTCACCCCTGATGAGCCAAGTTACCATCATTCCTTGCCTAGAATACAACAAAATCCTCTCAACTAGTCCACCTCCCTCTTCTCTTGCCCCATTCTCCTTCTAGCAGCCAGAGTGATGTTGTAAAAACACACATGAAACCAGTTCACGAGCCCCTGCTTAAACCTCAGACTACAATCTGAGAAAACAGTGGCTTCATCTGTCTTGTTTAGTTTATAGCCACATTATCTACAATAGTAGCTGGCACATTGTTGGAACTTAATAAACATGAAATGGATTGTACAAATGGATTAATGAATGAGGGAATAAATGAATGAATTTAAGTCCTTTATATGTTCAACTTCTCTATTTCAAAAATGTGGGCAATTTGACCCACAGGGAATATCATCCACAGGCTCATACAGGGCTGATGATTCTTTTGCATCGAGTATGGAAATAACCTCTCAATATCATTTAATATGTTGCAAATTATTCAAACTTCAATATACATTAGATTCTTTGACTGTCTTTTTTCATAACCATTTTTGACTACAGTTGTTCAGCTATATCATGGCTTAAACACCTTTAGAGGGAACGTAGGGATATTACCTTTCCACCAAGGGTCACTAGTCACAAGACTATTCAATTACACATCCTAGGGTTGAATGTAATAGCATATGATAATGAGGGAGGCCGAGGTGCTATAGTGGAAGGAGCCTGGACATCAAAGCCAGGCCAATCTGGTTGTGAACCCCGGCTGTAACACTTTTTGTTTTTCTTTTTAATTTACTTCTTTTTTTAACTGATACATAGTATCTATACATATTGATGGGGTACAGGTGATATTGGTTACATGCATGGAATGTAAGGAAGGTAACATTAATGTGTAACAATGTGTTATACATGTAACAATAATGTGTAATGATCAAGTCATGGTATTTAGGATACCCATCACCTGCAGCAGTTATCATTTCTATGAGTTGGAAGCATTTCAAATCTCTCTACTAGCTATTATGAAATATACAATACTTAGTTGTTAACTATAACCACCCTACTCTGCTATCAAATATTAGAACTTATTCCTTCTATCTACCTATATATTTGTACCCATTAACCAACCTATCTTTATCCCCTTCTTCCATGCATACACTCTCCCTGCCCTCTGGTAATCATCATTCTACTCCCTACCTCCATGAGATCAACTTTTTTAGCTCCCACATGTAAGTGAGAACATGCAATATTTGGCTTTCTGTGTCTGTCTGATTTCACCCAACATAGTAATCCCCAGTTTCATCTCTATTTCTGCAGATAATAGGACTTCATTCTTTTTATGGTTGAACAGTACTCCATAAAATACTATCTACCACATTTCTTTATCCATTCATCAGTGCGATCACGTGCATAGGTGCCAAAGCTTTGGACTGAGTGCGATCACGTGCATAGGTGCCAAAGCTTTGGACTGAGTGTGAAGCTCACTTCAGCTGCTTACGAGCTGTGTGACCTTGGGCAAGTCACTTGGCCTGTCTGAACTTCAGCTTCCTTACATTTTAAATGGAGGAAATAATATAGTCCACCTACTATCATTGTCATAAGCCTCAAATGAGATAGTGCACACAAGTCACTTAGCAAAAAGCCTGATTGTTAGTTAGGTGGTAAATGCTTAATAAATATTGACTATTATAATCTCAGGCATAAGCATTTGTGAGACAAAATAAATCCACATATAATATGTATATTGTATATATAGTAAATGTTAGTTCTATTTGTCTTAATCCATTTTCTTTTGCTTATGACAGAATACCTGAAACTGGGTAATTTATGAAGAAAAGGAATGTATTTCTTACCATAATTAAGATTGAGAAGTCTGGCTGGGCACAGTGGATCATGCCTGTAATCCCAGCACTGTGGGAAGCCGAGGCAGGCAGATCATCTGAGGTCAGGAGTTCAATACCAGCCTGGCCAACATGATGAAATGCCATCTCTACTAAAAATAAAGAATTAGCTGGGTGTGGTGGTGCCTGTCTGTAATCCCAGCTACTCGGGAGACTGAGGTAGGAGAATTGCTTGAACCCAGGAGGCAGAGGTTTCAGTGAGCCAAGATCATGCCACTGCACTCCAGCCTGGGAGACAGAGCAAGACTATGTCTCAAAAACAAACAAACAACAACAACAAAAAAACTAAGAAGTCCAAGGCTGAGGGGCTGCATCTGGTGAGGGCCTTCTTGCCAGTGCGGACTCTGCAGAGTCCTGAGGCAGCACAGGGCATCACACAGTGAGGGGGCTGAGTGCGCTAGCTCCGAACTCTCTTCTTCTTTTAAAGCCACTTATCCCACTCCTATGATAACCTATTAGTCTATGAACCCATTAATCCATTCCATCCATAAGGGCAGAGCCCTCATCATCCAATCAGCTCTTAGTCTTTAAATTGCCTTAAAGGCCCTGCCTCTCAATACTGCCACATTGGGGATGAAGTTTCAACATGAGCTGTGGAGGAGACAAACATACAAACCGAACCACAATTCAATGCCATCCCTACCCTGACTCTACTATCCACCAGGAGAGGGAAAAAATAAGGGTATCCATTGCCTAGGTATTCAATGCTAGAAAAGGGAAATTTGATACTAGTTCAAAAAATATGTAAAAGAAGAGTTACAAGATAAGATATTTTTAAAAAGAAAAAGAGGGGGGAAAGCACAGAAAGCCTAGAAACTATTTAAATGACCACTTACTGAAAACCCAGGGAAAAAAGTGGGCCACAGACCAAAAATACCAGATACCCAAAACCAGCAAAGGCAAAGAGAGTGCCACAATGAAAGAAGACTTTTCAAAAACTGGATTGAGAGCCCAAATATCCAGAATGGAAAAGTCCACAGAACATAACAAAGAAGAGCATTCAACAGGAACTTTTATTATGTACCTACCATATAACTTGGAGTAGGGCCAAAGATGACTGTAAAGAGCACTTTGCAAAGAACTCCTGGGTCAAGAAGAGCTCTTTTCACTCTGCTGCAAGGAGGAAGTGATCACTGTGTGACCTGCTTATCCAAGTCTGAAAAAGTCAGGAAGTGGCGGAGAAAACGGAGCAGTGAAAAGTGTGGGCTGCTTCAGCAGGACGGAGAGCTGGGACTCCGGGGTTCAAAAGCCAGCGGGGGCATGAAGGGGACATATTAGAAGGCATACACTACAGAGGCAATTTCTCTTCTGTCATAATATTTATAAGCACAGATTATACTAATATAATGGCTACAGCTTTTTGTTTTAACAGCCTAACAAATATCACAATAACTACCCAGGAGAGATGCCAGAATTCTATGCAAGAGGTAATGTAACACAATGTTTTCAGGCTACTGAAATTCAGTCGATGCAAACTCAACAAATGTGTCTTTGTGAACAGGTCAGGTTGCTTATGTCACATGATGATTTGAAGGAGCCCCTTTGGGCTCTTTTATCATCTCAGAGAACATAGGTAAAGTGGCTTTTTCCACGACAAAAGATGACTAGCAACAGTATTCCTTATTTTACCAGCAATGATGTAATTTTGGATGCACATAAAAAATTTTAAGTGACTCATGGTCTCCATAATCGACTGTCTTTATCTGACTCTCAGACTTCTTTTTACTTGTCATCAAATCAAATGCAATTTCAAAATATTTATTTTTGCCTTTGTGTTGAGAGAGTTCAGTCTTAAAAAGAATGTTGTTGTGAAAAGCAACCTAGTGAGTCACTTTTTATGATCAAGGTCAGCAATGAAATCATTCACCCATTTACGCCTTTACTTTTGCCACAAGGTCTTAAGTTTTCTCCACAAAAACAAACAACCATCTGATTCTTTGCTTGAAAATTTTAATGAGCGCCTTCTCCTAGCTGAGATCACATACAGATATGGGCTAGCGCAAGCTTTTAACTTTTTCTAAAATAGGCTGGTATTTAAACCACTGTTCTTAACACAGGTTCAATGCTATTTTTACCACTGACCAGCTGAGAACACTGATGCTTACTGAGAAAATCAAAACTCAGACCCTCTGAGGCGAAATAAGCTAAATAAATTGGGGTGTGAGTAACGTATATGGCCATGGTATGGCTTTCGCACCTGCTGCCTCTCCTGAGCTCTGTCTGCAAGCACACATGAGCATTGGCTCATGCTAATTGAATGCATGCTCACTACCTCTTAGGTACCTTTGTATAAAAAATAAGGCAAGTCTTCAAAACCATAACAGGTGAATCAGTATAAAAATCTATGAGCAATTTAAAAAGCGTAGGATGGGAGAGATCCAAGATGGCCGATTAACAACAGCTCAGGATTGTAGCTCCCAGTGAAAGCGCAGAGAGCGAGTGGACGCCGCACTTTCAGACGAATTTTTGTTGCCCACAGACTAGGAGATTCCCGGCGGAGGAGCCAC